>CM065775.1:0-195000 GCA_033296515.1 Macrochelys suwanniensis
ACCAGCAGGACCAATGAAGCGAGAAGATACTTTCAAATCCTGGGAGGGGGAAGAGGTTTTGTTTGTGCTCTTTGTTGTGTGTGTGTGTGTGTGTGTGCGTGCGCGCACGTGTGTGTTCTCTCTTGGGACTAAGAGGGACCGGGCAGAAATCCATCTCCTCCAACCCATCCTCAGCCAAATCTCCAATATTACAACAAGTAAGTTAGGCATTGCGATTAGGTTTTCTTTTGTTTTGTTTGTGGCTTTTCCCTGTGTTAGAAGGGAGGTTTATTCCTGTTTTCTGTAGCTTGAATTTTCCCTGTGTTAAGAGGAAGCTGTATTCCTGGGTTTTCTTTTTGTAACTTTAAGGTTTTGCCTAGAGGGGAAGCCTCTGTGTTTTGAAGTTGAGTACCCTGTACAATTATTTTCCATCCTGATTTTACAGAGATAATTTTTACCTTTCTTGTTTTAATAAAATCCTTCTTTTAAGAACCTGACTGATTTTTCCCTTGTTCTAAGATCCAGAGGTTTGGGTCTGTGATCACTTTGTAACCAACTGGTTAGGAGATTATTCTCAAGCCTCCCCAGGAAAGGGGGTGTACGGGCTTTAGGGGATATTTGGGGGGAAGGGGAACTCCAAGTGGTCCTTTTCCCTGGTTCTTTGTTTAAATCACTTGGTGGTGGCAGCGTTTACTAGAAATAAGCATAGGGCGTCTTTCATGCAGATCCCCATGACTGTACTCTAGAGTTGAGAGTGGGGAGGGAATCCTGACAAGGGCCCAGCACCATGTCACCAGCCAGCTCTGCACGGAGCTCGGTCTGAGAGCCAGAGCACCAGGAGAAAACTTTAGGTCCCTTTATGAGTAAAAAGCTGGAGGAACCTGTCCCGGATCTGTTTGGTCCTCACCCCATAGATGACAGGGTGCAGCATGGGGGGCATGAGCAGGTAAGCGTTGGCCATGAGAACATGGAAATGCAGGGCCACGTTATTGCCAAACCGGTGCGTGAGGGAGGAGAAGAGAGCTGGGATGTAAGAGACTAAGATGGCGCAGAGGTGGGAGCCGCACGTACCAAAAGTCTTGAGCCGGGCGTCCTTTGTGGGGAGGCTGAAGATGGCCCCGAGGATCTGGGTATAGGATATGGCGATAAAAAACACATCGACACCGGTCACGAAGAATGCCACAGAGAGGCTGTAGTAATTACTGATGCGGATGTCGGCACAGGCCAGTTTCACCACGGCCATGTGCTCGCACTGCGTGTGGGGGATGATGTTGGTTCTGCAATATGACCACTGCTTCGCCAGGAAGGGATAGGGCAGTATGAGTACGCCGCCCCGCAGCACCACGGCCAGGCCGATCTTGGCCACCATGAGGTTTGTCAGGATGGTGGAATGTCTCAGGGGATCACAGATGGCAACGTAGCGATCAAAAGCCATGGCCACAAGGATCCCAGAGTCCATCACTAGGAAGCAGTGTATGAAGTACATCTGGGTGAGGCAGGCACTGAAACTGATCTTCCTGGAATTGAACCAGAAGTTGCTCAGCATTTTGGGCAGGGTGGATGTGGACAGGACCAGGTCGCTGACGGCCAGCATGCAGAGGAAATAGTACATGGGCCCATGGAGGCTCAGCTCCCTCTTCACAATGAACAGGATGGTGATGTTCCCCAAGATGGCTATGGTGTACATGGTGCAGAAGGGGATGGAGATCCAGACATGGGCCGCCTCCATGCCAGGAATGCCCAGCAGGATGAAGGTGGAGGGGTTGGTGAAGTCGGTTGTGTTGGAATCTGACATGGAGTAGGGGAGAAGGTGTCCAACTCTGAGGCACTACTGCATGTACCGTACATTCACCAGACTTTCTGTATGTGCCCAGGGTCTAGGGTGATGGTCGCAGTACAAATGCCTGAATGGAGAGACAAAGTTAAAATGAGACACTACATTCACTACTGGAGGCTGTTCTCATGGGGAAAGGAGGTAGGTGAAACACTGAAAAATGACGTTTTCATTATTCAGAAAAATAATTATGAACAACTGGCCCTACTAAAGCCAATTCCATATTCGATAGTGCTCCATGCATCAATAATTCTACATGTCGTGGTGTGAGAAACCTTACTAGGCACCAACAGGAAACACGAGTGTGGTGGCTGGTTATCCATCATTGTTTCTTAATGCAATGAAAGCCAGGCTAGGGAGTCCATGCTCTAGGGAGATCCCCATTCACCCGGTTGCTCAAAATCTGAGAGTGTAAAAAAAACAACCCCTTTGCCAAGACATATGCCCAAGAAAAACATCCCAACTTGGATACACCTCAGGGAAAAGACCTGGGTGTCATTGAAAGCAGGTCAACAAAACACCTGCTCGTTCGCAGTACTGGTGAAATCAAAGACAATGTTTGGATGCCTAAGAAATGGGCTCTAGAATAGCCTGCTCTGGAGATGTGCTCAGTTTTGGTCATCCAGTCTCTGAAAAGGATACAGCATTATACAGGGGATTTCTGAGACAGGCTCTGAGAATGGGGGAGGCTCCCATATGCAGACAGACTGACAATTCTGGGACTCTTTAGTTTAGCGAAGAGACAAAGAAGGGGGCACATGATAGAGGAGAGGAATATAAAGAATAGAACTGATTACATTCAACTGGACAAACAGAGAACAGTCCCCCACCAGTAATGCCTATGGATACTTAGTGCTTCAAAAGGGCTAAATCCCCAAAGCTGAAGAAAATTATCAAGAAAACTGATTGGGAGGAAAATATTAGACAGAAAATGGGAATGAAACTTGGGAGTTCTTTAAGACGAGTTTATTGACTAGCTAAAAAGTCACGATTCCACAGTCAAGGAAGTGGAGAACTTTGGCTAAAAACCTGTTTCAGTGGCAAAGTGAAGGCAGGAAATTTTGTGGGGAAAAGCAATATATACAAATGGGTAATAAGGGAAAATAGATCGGAAGTTATGAAAATTGATAAGGGACATTAAAGACGTCAGGGAAAAATCCATGATTGGCTGGGCTAAGAATAACAAGTATATTAAGAACAAAAGAAATCCTAGAAAAGGTTTAAGTGAATTCTTAGAGGGAGAAAGGAAACTTGTTAATGTTGCAGATACCGTAGCTGTGTTGCAGAAATAGTTTTCTTCTGCGTTTGGAAAGAAGCAGTATGAGGTACTCATATCACATGAGGTGATGAAAGAGTCTCCACTCCATTAGCTGCCAAGGAGAATGTTAAACAGCATCTACAGTAGAACCGCAGAGTTACAAACACCAGAGTTACAAACTGACCGATCCACCACACCTCTCATTCGGAAGGAGAAGTACACAACCTGTCCGCAGCAGAGCCAAAACAAAAGGACACATAGAGGACAGGTCTGTGTTCAATGAAAAGTATTTAAAAATTTAAGGGAAATTAAAAAAAAAAAGATTTTACAAATTAGGAAACAATGGAAAAGCTGCTATGGGATTAGTTGAAAAAACGTCTAGGAATGTAATTAATGCCAGTAAACAACATGGTTTATGGAAAACAGGTCTTGTCAAATAAACCTGATTTCCTCCTTTAATGAGAGTGCACATTTGGCTAGTCAAGGGTACTGCGCAGATACAATAAACTTCGATTTCTCTCTGCTTGAGGGCTTGTCTACACTTAAAACACTAGAGCGATGCTGCCGTACTCCTTCAGTGTGGACACTACTTACACCGACGGCAGGGGTTCCCCCATCCGCGTAGGGAGCTGTAGTGGGGCGGCTGCCCCACTCCTGGAGAACAGGGGTTACAAGCAGCCCTGGAGAGCTCTGTGGCTCGGCTGAGCAGCTGAGGGAGTAGCTCCCCACAGGTGTGGCCAGCCCAGTTAGTGCCCAGCTGGCCCTGAGAAGAGGGCTGGGCTAGGAGCTGAGGGAGCCTCTCTCCAGCCCTGGAGGGAGAGGGCCTAGCTGCTGGAGAGCAAGGTACTAGAGCAGGGCTGGGAAACTCCCCAGGCTGAGGCCTTGTTCAAGGCCCAAAGAGGCCCTGGGGCTGCAGAGATTCCCCCCGGGGATAGGCACAGTCAGCAGGTCCCACCCCCTTGCGGATGATGAGTGGCCGTTTCCCCTCAGTCTGCCCTACTGAGCGGGGGCTAGATGACGACTGGCAGTAGCCACTGAGGCAAGGTGGGTTTAGAGGGGAGACCCAGTGTGGGGCAGAACCCCAGGGTGCGTGGGGCAGAGCCCCAGGGTACGTGGGGGTTCTGTGGGTGGCAGAACCCTGAGGTAAAGGGCATCGGGGGCCGGGAGGGACACGGGGGCCTGAGGCAGGTGAGCCACCGGCCAGCAGAGGGCGCTCCGAGCTGGAATCGAGCTAATTAATTCCCAGACGACCAGCAGGAGGCGCCCCACCGGGGAGCCTTTGCCCTGCACAGTAGCCCACCTCCCCAAGAGGTGGTAACGAGGTCGATGGAAGAATTCATCCCTCGACCTCCTGCTGCCTGCACCGCGGTTAGGTTGATACCGCGACATCTCTCGGGGGTGTGGATTTTTTTGCTATTGCAAAGGAAGAAAATGCAGTGGTGGGTTGCATTAACAAAGGCAGAGCATGCAAGTCTCCGGAGGTGATAGTATTCCCCTACTCAGCGCTGGTTACGCCTCAGCCGGAGCATTGTGTCCAGTTTGGGTCACCAGTGTATAGGAAGGATGCAGAGAAACCAGAAAGGATCCAGAGTAGAGGGACAAAGAGGATCCAAGAGATGGAATACAGGCCATATGAGCAAAGGCTGAAGGAACTGGGCATGTTTAGTTTTGAAAAGAGGAGATTGTGAGGGGACATGCCAGCGGTCTTCAGATCCTTGAAAGGCTGCCATAAAAAAGATGGAGAAAAGTTGTTCTGTCTCACCACAGTGGGCGGGACAAGAGTCAAGGGGCACCGCGGTTAGTTAAGTCTGTCTGACACCTTCCATTAGGAGACCTGATTTTCAGTTGCTTATAAGTTTGCCAAATGTTAAGCGTTTGGACAGAAATTTCCCACGCTGGGTGTCTGCTTCTGGCTGAATTGTTTTCTTAAAGTTTCAGGCGTAACAGTTCAGCCGACTGCTCGAATGAAGCGAGGAGAGGAGATGTCTTGCCCATGTTGAAAAATTCTTGGAATTGTTGCAGTGAATCACCCTAGCACCTCCATGCTTCCAGCAGAGAAAAGTCAGGTAACAGCCCCCCCACACACCCCCGTTAACAGCCAGAGCCCTGAGATGCACGAACAGGAGGTGACACTGTCTGCGCATTAACACAGACTTGGCTCCTGAGGTCTTTTATTGATCTTTCCTTCAAGGGGAGTTTTCCCTTAATGGTGCCTGAGGAAACAATGGGCCGAGGCCTCAGAATTTAGCCTTGTATTATCCATTTACTGACACCTTCCATCCTGAAGGATCCCCTGTGCCACTGAAATGCAGCCACTTCAGGGCTGGAGGCCATCAGCCGGGGCGGGCGGGAGGGCACAGCAAAGAGGGACACTTTGGCCAGTGATACTGGAGCAAATTCATCCCCTGTGGCAAGGGCCCTGGGATGTTTACTGGCTGTGCAGAGCGGAAAGGACCCCAGACTTACTCTCCCTCCCATCACACCCACGTCGCACTGGGTTTGTCGAGCAGGTGAGCTCCGCAGCGAGAGATGGTACCTGTGAATCCTGAGACGGAAGCGTCTTCCCTGGGAATCCCCCTCAGGTAGCCACGTCCCAGACCTCTCTCACACCAGCATCTGCAGCAGCATCCCACACCGAGAGCTGACACAGGGGTGTGCACTGTTTATAATATAGCTCTGTGCAATCCCAGGGGGGTTCGCTCAGATTCTAGGGGAGAAGCTGCATCTGAATGTAAACAGGCTGGAGACAGGCCTGGCTGCATTTCTGGGCTATTTATCCAGCTTTAGGAGTAAACAGTAATTAAGGGACCTTCCCAGAGGGAGATGAGAACTCTTGGGCTCTGGGCTGAGTCAGAGAGGAATTGGCTGCTCTGTGCATTGGTTTATATTTAAAAATTACAGTCGATTAGGAAGAAAACTAGAGATAATGCCTAGATCTCCACAGGGTCTGATACACTGTAAATGCCCAGGATGGCTGGGCAGATAGTCGACAGACAGACAGAACTGAAGACAGATGACTTAGAGGAGACACAGCACCTTTCACTGAAGGATCTTCAAAACACTGAGCAAAGGAAACTTGCTATGAACATACCCCCATGATACAGATCATAGAATAACAGCGTATTAGGGTTGGAAGGGACCTCAGGAGGTTCTAGTCCACCCCCTGCTCAAAGCAGGACCAACCCCAACTAAATCATCCCATCCAGGGCTTTGTCAAGCCTGACCTTAAAAACCTCTAAGGAAGGAGATTCCACCACCTCCCTAGGTAACCCATTCCAGTGCTTCACCACCCTACTAGGGAAATAGTTTTTCCTAATATCCAACCTACACCTCCCCCTCTGCAACTTGAGACCATTACTCCTTGTTCTGTCATCTTCTACCACTGAGAACAGTCTAGATCCATCCTCTTTGGAACCCCCTTTCAGGTAGTTGAAAGCAGCTATCAAATCCCCCCTCATTCTTCTCTTCTGCAGGCTAAACAATCCCAGTTCCCTCAGCCTCTCCTCATAAGTCATGTGCTCCAGCCCCCTAATCATTTTTGTTGCCCTCCGCTGGACTCTTTCCAATTTTTCCACATCCTTCTTGTAGTATGGGGCCCAAAACTAGGGATAGGAAAGTGAGGCACAGGGAGAGGTGACTTGGCCAAGGTCTCACAGAGTTTGAGTGGCAGGATGAGAGACAGAACCCAGGAGTCCTGACTTCCCTGCCATAACCACAGTCTCTCCGTCACGCCAAGAGGGAAATGGACTCCCACTCTGGCAGGGGCTGTTCGCTGGGTGGGATGCAGAGGAAAGGCTGCAAGAGACGGGCACTGGGACTCACGGCCTTTCCCCTCTAGGGGGCGCCAGATCCTACCCAGCCCCAGATACGGCAAGGGTCATGCGGGGCCTTTCCCCTCTAGGGGGCGCCAGCTCCCACCCAGTCCCAGACCCGGCCACTGGCCCATGGGGCCTTTCCCCTCTAGGGGGTGCCAGATCCCCCCCAGCCCCAGACATGGCCACTGGCCCATGGGGCCTTTCCCCTCTAGGGGGCGCCAGATCCTCCCCAGCCCCAGACGCGGCGACTGGCACGTGGGGCCTTTCCCCTCTAGGGGGTGCCAGCTCCCACCCAGTCCCAGACCCGGCCACTGGCCCATGGGGCCTTTCCCCTCTAGGGGGCGCCAGATCCCACCCAGCCCCAGACACGGCCACTGGCCCATGGGGCCTTTCCCCTCTAGGGGGCGCCAGATCCTATCCAGGCCCTAAAGTGGCGTATGGCACATGTGGCTTTTCCGCGATAGGGGCGCCGGATCCCACCCAGCCTCAGAGACGGGCACTGGCACATGGGGCCTTTCTCCACTAGGGGGCTGTCAGGGTTCCCTCCCCTCTCCGGACTCTAGGGTAAAGACGGGACCCGCATGAAGTGCTCCTAAGCTTGTTTCTACCAACTTAGGTTAAAACCCCCAAGGTACAAAATTCCCTGCACCCTGAGAATTGCTTCTCTCACTGCCACCATCAAGTGTTTTAAACAGGAATCCGGGAAAGGAACCACTTGAAGTTCCCCTTCCCCCTCAAAATACCCTCTCAAGCCCGTACACCCCCTTTACTGGGAAGCTTGAGAATAATCTCCTAACCAATTGGTTACACAGTGATCTAAAAACCCACCCCTGGGGTTTTAAAAACCATAGAAAACAGTCAGCGTCTTAAAAGAAGGATTTTATTAAAACAAAGAAAGTAAAATCATCTCTGTAAAATCAGGATGGTAACTATTTTACAGGGTACTCAATTTCCAAACTCAGAGGGATTCCCCCTCTGGACAAAACCTTAAAGTTACAGAAAAAACACGAATAACCCCTCCCTCTAACACAGGGAAAGCTCCCCAAGCAAAACAAACAGAAACTACTCACAAGGCTGACTAAACTTACTTTAGAAAAGTGAGGTTTGGTGAGAAGACGACTGGTTGAGGAGATTGATTTTCTGCAGGTCCTTCTTGTCTCCCAAGATCACTCTGACTCCGACAAAGAGCCACACACACCTTCCCCCCTCCCAAGATTTGAAAGTATCTTGTCCCCTCATTGGTCAGATGCCAGCCAGGTCAGGTGTCAGTCTGGCTACCTGCATTTCTTAACCCTTTACTGGTAAGAGGATTTTATAGCACTGCATCAGACCCTCTCCCCCTTCCCTTTATATTTATGACAGGGGCGCTGGATCCCATTGACCCCGAGGGCCAGCCCTTGGGATGTGGGGCTGTGGAAAAAAAACCCGGGGTGGTAGCTCCCTTTGATAGACACCCAGCCAGCCAGTTAGCTGTAAAATTCCTCTTGGTCTGTTCTCTACTTGCTTTACCTTGCCTTGTTCCCCAGGCTTCTTGCATACACAAATGCAAGAAGCCTGGGGAACAAGCAGGGAGAACTGGAAGTCCTGGCACAGTCAAGGAATTATGATGTAATTGGAATAACAGAGACTTGGTGGGATAACTCACATGATTGGAGTACTGTCATGGATGGATATAAACTGTTCAGGAAGGATAGGCAGGGCAGAAAAGGTGGGGGAGTTGCGTTGTATGTAAGAGAGCAGTATGACTGCTCAGAGCTCCAGTATGAAACTGCAGAAAAACCTGAGAGTCTCTGGATTAAATTTAGAAGTGGGAGCAACAAGGGTAATGTCGTGGTGGGAGTCTGCTACAGACCACCAGACCAGGGGGATGAGGTGGACGAGGCTTTCTTCCAGCAACTAACAGAAGTTACTAGATCACAGGCCCTGGTTCTCATGGGTGACTTTAATCACCCCGATATCTGCTGGGAGAGCAATACAGCGGTCCACAGACAATCCAGGAAGTTTTTGGAAAGTGTAGGGGACAATTTCCTGGTGCAAGTGCTGGAGGAACCAACTAGGGGAAAAGCTCTTCTTGACCTGCTGCTCACAAACAGGGAGGAAATAGTAGAGGAAGCAATAGTGGATGGGAACCTGGGAGGCAGTGACCATGAGATGGTTGAGTTCAGGATCCTGACACAAGGAAGAAAGGAGAGCAGTAGAACAGAGACCCTGGACTTCAGAAAAGCAGACTTCAACTCCCTCAGGGAACTGATGGGCAAGGTCCCCTGGGAGAATAACATGAGGGGGAAAGGAGTCGAGGAAAGCTGGCTGTATTTTAAAGACTCCTTATTGAGGTTGCAGGAACAAACCATCCCGAGGTGTAGAAAGAAAAGTAAATATGGCAGGCGACCAGCTTGGCTTAACAGTGAAATCCTTGCTCGTCTTAAACACAAAAAAGCAGCTTACAAGAAGTGGAAGATTGGACAAATGACCAGGGAGGAGTATATAAATATTGTTCAGGCATGCAGGAGTGAAATTAGGAAGGCCAAATCACACTTGGAGTTGCAGCTAGCCGGAGATGTTAGGAGTAACAAGAAGGGTTTCTTCAGGTATGTGAGCAACAAGAAGAAAGTCAAGGAAAGTGTGGGCCCCTTGCTGAATGAGGGAGGGAACCTAGTGACAGAGGATGTGGAGAAAGCTAGTGTACTCAATGCTTTTTTTGCCTCTGTCTTCACAGACAAGGTCAGCTCCCAGGCGGCTGCACTCCGCAGCACGGTATGGGGAGGAGGTGACCAGCCCTCTGTGGAGAAAGAAGTAGTTCGGGACTATTTAGAAAAGCTGGACGAACACAAGTCCATGGGGCCGGATGCACTGCATCCGAGGGTGCTAAAGGAGTTGGCCGATGTGATTGCAGAGCCATTGGCCATTATCTTTGACAAATCATGGCAATCGGGGGAGGTCCCGGATGACTGGAAAAAAGCTAATGTAGTGCCCATCTTTAAAAAAGGGAGGAAGGAAGATCCGGGGAACTACAGGCCAGTCAGTCTCACCTCAGTCCCTGGAAAAATCATGGAACAGGTCCTCAAGGAATCAATTCTGAACCACTTAAAGGAGGGGAAAGTGATCAGGAACAGTCAGCATGGATTCACCAAGGGCAAGTCGTGCCTGACTAACCTAATTGCCTTCTATGATGAGATAACTGGCTCTGTGGATGAGGGGAAAGCAGTGGATGTGCTATTTCTTGACTTTAGCAAAGCTTTTGATACAGTCTCCCACAGTGTTTTTGCCAGCAAGTTAAGGAAGTATGGGCTCGATGAATGGACGGTAAGGTGGATAGAAAACTGGCTGGATGGTCGTTCTCAATGGGTAGTGATCAATGGCTCCATGTCTGGTTGGCAGCCGGTATCAAGTGGAGTGCCCCAAGGGTCGGTGCTGGGGCCGGTTTTGTTCAATATCTTCATCAACGATCTGGAGGATGGTGTGGACTGCACCCTTAGCAAGTTTGCAGATGACACTAAATTGGGAGGAGTGGTTGATACACTGGAGGGTAGGGATAGGATACAGAGGGACCTAGACAAATTAGAGGATTGGGCCAAAAGAAATCTGATGAGGTTCAACAAGGACAAGTGCAGAGTCCTGCACTTAGGACGCAAGAATCCCATGCACTGCTACAGACTAGGGACCGAATGGCTGGGCAGCAGTTCTGCAGAAAAGGACCTAGGGGTTACGGTGGACGAAAAGCTGAATATGAGTCAACAGTGTGCCCTTGTTGCCAAGAAGGCTAACGGCATTTTTTGCTGTATAAGTAGGGGCATTTCCAGCAGATCGAGGACGTGATTATTCCCCTCTATTCGGCACTGGTGAGGCCTCATTTGGAGTACTGTGTCCAGTTTTGGGCCCCACACTACAAGAAGGATGTGGATAAATTGGAAAGAGTCCAGCGGAGGGCAACAAAAATGATTAGGGGGCTGGAGCACATGACTTATGAGGAGAGGCTGAGGGAACTGGGATTGTTTAGCCTGCAGAAGAGAAGAGTGAGGGGGGATTTGATAGCTGCTTTCAACTACCTGAAAGGGGGTTCCAAAGAGGATGGATCTAGACTGTTCTCCGTGGTAGAAGATGACAGAACAAGGAGTAATGGTCTCAAGTTGCAGAGGGGGAGGTTTAGGTTGGATATTAGGAAAAACTTTTTCACTAGTAGGGTGGTGAAGCACTGGAATGGGTTACCTAGGGAGGTGGTGGAATCTCCTTCCTTAGATGTTTTTAAGGTCAGGCTTGACAAAGCCCTGGCTGGGATGACCTAATTGGGTTTGGTCCTGCTTTGAGCAGGGGGTTGGACTAGATGACCTCCTGAGGTCCCTTCCAACCCTGAGATTCTATGATTCTATGATTCTATGATTCTACCTGTAAAGGGTTAAAAAGTCTCCTAGGTAAAGAAAAAAGTGGGCACCTGACTGAAAGAGCCAATTAACTTTTTTAAATTGGGAAAGAAACTTTCCCTTTGTCTGTTGTTCTCTGGGCTGCAGGGAGGGAGCAGCCATGCTATAGGCAGCTTTAAGTCAGGTCTGATTCTAGATGATCAATTTGTACCTCAAACCTCCTTATCTGGAGCCTCAGCTGTGGAAGTAAAATTAGGGAATGTCTAAAAAGACGCGATTAGGGTTATTTCTTTTATTTCTTATGGCTAGTAGACTCCTCTGTGCTAACCCCAGATGCTTTTGTTTGCTTGTAACCTTTAAGATGAACCCCCCAAGAAAACTAGTTTGGGTGCTTGATTTTTGGAATTGCTCTTTTAAAATCTAGCAAAAGCCGAAGTTCGAGATGTATTTTCTTCCTTTTTGTTCTTAATAAAATTAAGACCAGGATTGGATTTTTGGTGTCCTAAGAGGTTTGTGCATGTTGTTTGATTAGTTGTTGGCCACAGCTAATTTCCTTTGTTTTCTTTCTCAGCTCTTCCCCGGAGTGGGGTGAAAGGGCTTGAGGGTTCCCCACAGGGAGGAGTTCCCAAGTGCTCCTTCCTGGGTCCAAGGAGGTTTTTCCGTTTCGGTGGTGGCAACGTTTACCAATCCAAGGTTAGAAAGAAGCTGTGGCCTTGGGAGTTTAATCCAAGACTGGAGTGGCCAGTATTAATTTTTAAAATCCTTGTGGCCCCACTTCTGCACTCGGAGTGACAGAGTGGGGATTCAGCCTTGACAGGGGCCTTTCCCCTCTAGGTGGGCACCGGCTCTGATCCAGCCCCAGGGCCAGCCACTGGGAGACGGGGCCTTTCCCCACCCATGTCCGGCCACTGAGACATGGGTCCTTTCTCTCGAGGGGGTGCCCCACCACTGTCCGTGGACACCTGCAAGGGGGGAGTCTCACGAAACAAGGAGGAGGATTTTGTGGATGAGGAAGAGGAGGAGGAGGAGAATGTGCTGCAGGCAAGCGGAGAATCCGTTCTCACCGGCAGCCAGGACCTTTTCATCACCCTGGAGCCAATCCCCCCCAATGCAGGTTCCCGGAGCCTGAAGCCTCTGGTGAGTGCACCTTTGTAACTACACTACAGGGTTTAAAAGCAAGTGTGTTTAATGTTCGATTTTCCCTGAAGACTTGGGATGCATTTGCGGCCAGTACAGCTACTGGAAAAGTCTGTTAACATGTCTGGGGATGGAGCGGGAATCCTCCAGGGACATCTCCATGAAGGTCTCCTGGAGGTACTCTGAAAGCCTGTGCAGAGGTTTCTGGGGAGAGCAGCCTTATTCCATCCTCTATGGTAGGACACTTTACCACACCAAGCCAGTAGCAAGTAGTCTGGAATCACTGCAGCACAAAACATGGCAGCGAAATGTCCTGGGTTTTGGTCGCATTCAAGCAACATTCGGTCTTTATCTCTCTGTGTCAGCCTCAGGAGAGTAATATCATTCATGGCCACCTGGTTGAAATAGGGGAATTTTTGTAAGGGCACAGTCAAAGGACCCCATTCATGCTGGGCTGTTTGTGTTTGGCTAAAACGGAGTATCCCGGAGAATCGCCATGCGGTGCGGGGAGGGGTGTGCTGCACATCCACCCCAAAACCGCAGCCTCTCCTTTTAAACGGCCAACCCAACCGGCATTGCTTGCTATGGGAAAGGAGGGCGCTGCTGTTTGAAACCATTCCCACATGTTACAAAGGCGGAAGAAGCCAACCCCGCGTACTCTTTGGCTTACCATGGCTGCCTGGAAACCGAATTCTCTTGCCCAGCCGTGTGTGATGTGTCACCATTCCGGCAGGCGCTCAATATAAAAGGCAAAATGCGACCTCGAACCTAAAGCACATGTGCTGCCTGCTGTGAATTGCTTGATTACTGTGAAAGAGTCTCCCTTTTGTTCTCAGAAATGTATCTTCTTAAATTCTACTCTCCCTTTTTAGTCCGCCCGCAGGTGCAAATGTTTCTACTCTCCCCCTATCATCTCTGTCCCAGAGGTGATCGCAGATTAGGAGAAAAACGCACTCGCGATTACATGTTTTTCAAGCTCATGCGGTCCTCCTGCATGGAGGCATACAGTGACAGAGTCCAGGAAAGCAGTGAGTGAGCGCGATGAGAAGAGGCAGGAGGCTATGCTGAGACTAATGGGGGAGCAAACGGACATACTCAGGTATCCAGTGGAGCTGCAGGAAAAGGAACAAGAGCACAGACGGCCGCTGCATCCCCTGTATAATCGCCTGCCCTCCTCCCCAAGTTCCATATCCTCACCCAGACCCCAAGAACGCGGGGAGGGGGGAGGCTCCAGACATCCAGCCACTCCACTCCAGAGCATGGCCCAAGCAACAGAAGGCTGTCATTCAAACAGTTTTGATTTGTAGTGTGGCTACAGTGATCAATGTGGCCTTGTCCTTCCCTCCTCCCCCACCCCACCCGCACTACCTTGTCAGTTATCTCCCTTTTTTTAAATCAATAAAGGAAGAACGCATGGTTTCAAAACCATAGTGACTTAATTTCCTTTGCCAGCTGTGGTTGAAGGGGGAGGGTGGTTGTCTTCCAGGGAATTAAAATCAACAAAGGGGGCGGGTTTGCATCAAGGAGAAACACACACAACTGTCACACCGTAGCCTGGCCAGTCATTGAACTGGTTTTCAAAGCCTCTCTGATGTGCAGCGCGCCTAGCTGTGCTCTTCTAATCGCCCGGGTGTCTGGCTGCTCAAAATTGGCCACCAGGCGATCGGCCTCAACCTCCCACCCCGCCATAAACGTCTCCCCCTTAAACTCACAGAGATTGTGGAGCACACAGCAAGCAGCAATAACAATGGGAATATTGGTTGCTCTGAGGTCTAACCTAGTCAGCAAACAGCACCAGCGAGCTTTTAAATGTCCAAAGGCACATTCTACCACCATTCTGCACTTGCTCAGCCTATGGCTGAACTGCTCCTTACTGCTGTCCCAGCTGCCTGTGTATGGCTTCATGAACCATGGGAGCAAGGGGTAGGCTGGGTCCCCAAGGATAACTATTCGCATTTCAACATCCCCAACAGTAATTTTCTGGTCTGGGAAGTAAGTCCCTTCTTGCAGCTGTTCAAACAGTTCCTAAAGATGCGAGCGTCATGCACCTTTCCCAGACATCCCACGTTGATGTTGGTGAAACGTCCCTTGTGATCCACCAGTGCTTGCAGCACCATTGAGAAGTACCCCTTGCGGTTTACGTACCGGTTGGCAAGGTGGTCCGGTGCCAAGATAGGGTTGTGTGTTCCATCAATCGCCCCACCACAGTTAGGGAACCCCATTGCGGCAAAGCCATCCACTATGTCCTGCACGTTTCCCAGAGTCACTACCCTTGATAGCAACAGGTCAGTGATTGCCTTGGCTACTTGGATCACAGCAGCCCCCACGGTAGATTTGCCCACTCCAAATTGATTCCCGACTGCCTGGTAGCAGTCAGGCATTGCACACTTCCACAGGGCTATCGCCACTCGCTTCTCAACTGTCAGGGTCTTCAAATATCTGCAAAGCGTGTATTAACCGGCTCTCTCTGCCTCACTGAGGCTATGTCTACACTACACACCTTACAGCGGTACAGCGCACCTCGGCTGATGGGACAGAGCTCTCCTCCTGGCAGAATTAAACCATCTCCAATGAGCATCTCCCTCTGACATAGCGCTGTCCACACTGGCGCCTTTCTCGGTCAGGGGTGTGTGTGTGTGTTTTCACACCTCTGACCAACAAACGTTTCACCAACAAAAGTGCCAGTGCAGACGAAGCCTGAATTGCATGACAGTAAAGACGTCCACTGCCTCAAGTCCTGCAACGTTTAAGAAAATTGCAGTTTTCTGCTGGTCTCTCTCACCAAACCCAGCTGGTTGCGTAGACACATCTCAAAACTCTGTCTGAGTCTCTTCCCGGAGTCTGTTGCATTACCCGAGAGTTTCAGCTCCTTCGGGGCTTTCAGTTCTGCCATCTCCAGGTTGGTTCCTTCGTTCCTTCACCACAGCCCTGTTACCTCTGCCCTCTCCTCTGATCTCCCCTCTGGTACTGAGGGTTGTCCTGGGAACTCATGAGAAGGAGGCTCAGTCTGCACTCGAAGGAGGGAGGTGTGATTAGAAGTAAAGCAGAGTTACAGAAGTTAACGGAGAGCCCCGCGCTCCCGGCTGTGTGTCTGGTGCAGCCATCACTCAATGGCCAGTTCTCGCTCGCCCCAGTCTAGATCCCCCCAACACGTGCTCTGCTCTTAACGGCTCAGGACACACTTCTCACAGCCAGGGTAGGGCTGTGCATTTCCGCTGTCTCACACCCACCCAGCAGCTTGTGTAACCACCCATTCATAGTGCTGTTCCTCCCCCCTCTCCCCGCCTGCCCCCTCTCTGGTTTGTTACACACAGCAGCTGGGTCTTGTCTGAATTTGATTTCTAAGCTCCTCGGGGCAGGGACTGTTTCTCCTTCTGTGTCTGCGAAGGGCCCAGCACAAGGGGCCCTGGACTGGAGCGGGGCCTCTGGAGGCTTCACAATAGAAATAATGATCATAAATAATCAACACAATAATCCAGCAAATCAGGGCCTAGACCCCCTTTGCCTTTAGCTACAGACGAAGGTCAAACTGTGCTTGCCAGCTACAGAGAGTTAGTGACTTGAATACAGGTGGACACGGCGTCCCAGTTTGGTTTGAAGAAATACCCCGATTAGTCAGATGAGCAGGCAGAGAGTTCAGCTGTGGGAATCCAAGTGCCCTCCAGCCGAGCAGGGCTGGACAGTCTGATTCAGCCGGGAACATTCGATTTCAATTCCACCTGGGAGACACTGGGAGGAAATGAACTGAGAGGGAGAGAACAAACCCAATGCAAACATTGAACCAGTCTCTATCCTGCCTATAGGGTCCCCCTTCTTCCAAGGCAGCAGGCCCCTGGCTGCCCTCTGTCCACAGGAACATTCTGTGGTGTTGGTTTTACTGAATCTGTTCCCCCAAAATGACCCCAGTGACTGTGATGAGTTGGCAGGTTTCTGAGGGGGGGAGGGATAGCTCAGTGGTTTGAGCATTGGCCTGCTAAACGCAGGGTTGTGAGTTCAGTCCTTGAGGGGGCAGTTTAGGGATCTGGGACAAAAATTGGGGATTGGTCCTGCATTGAGCAGGGGGTTGGACTAGATGACCTTCTAAGGTCCCTTCCA
This sequence comes from Macrochelys suwanniensis, assembly GCA_033296515.1. Lineage (NCBI taxonomy): Eukaryota > Metazoa > Chordata > Testudines > Chelydridae > Macrochelys > Macrochelys suwanniensis. The sequence goes on from CM065775.1 coordinate 16,477, forward strand.
ACCCTGATATTCTATGATTCTATGAGTGGGAGCGAAAGTGGGGTCCCGGAGTTCACACTGGGTTCTTCCTGTCATCTTGACACTCAATCTCTGTGACACCCTGGCCAAATCCAATCTCCCTGTGCCTCACATTCCTATCTGCATAATGGGGATATGTTCATGGTGACTTTCCTTTCCTCGGTGTTTGAATGAAAGGTGCAGCACAGTATGACGATAGTTACTGATGAGAATCACTGATCTCTGATCCCTTAACGACTGTTCAGTATGGCTGCAGAAAGTGTTCGTATCTCCCCTAAGTCATCTGTCTCCAGACCTGTCTGTCTACTATCTACCCAGCCATCCTGGCATTTACAGGGTATCATAGAATCATAGAATCTCAGGGTTGGAAGGGACCTCAGGAGGTCATCTAGTCCAACCCCCTGCTCAAAGCACGACCAACCCCAACTAGATCATCCCAGCCAGGGCTTTGTCAAGCCTGACCTTAAAAACCTCTAAGGAAGGAGATTCCACCACCTCCCTAGGTAACCCATTCCAGTGCTTCACCACCCTACTAGTGAAAAAGGTTTTCCTAATATCCAACCTAAACCTCCCCCTCTGCAACTTGAGACCATTACTCCTTGTTCTGTCATCTTCTACCACTGAGAACAGTCTAGATCCATCCTCTTTGGAACCCCCTTTTAGGTAGTTGAAAGCAGCTATCAAATCCCCCCTCATTCTTCTCTTCTGCAGGCTAAACAATCCCAGTTCCCTCAGCCTCTCCTCATAAGTCATGTGCTCGAGCCCCCTAATCATTTTTGTTGCCCTCCATTGGACTCTTTCCAATTTATCCACATCCTTCTTGTAGCGTGGGGCCCAAAACTGGACACAGTACTCCAAATGAGGCCTCACCAGTGCTGAATAGAGGGGAATAATCACGTCCCTCGATCTGCTGGAAATGCCCCTACTTATACAGCCCAAAATGCCGTTAGCCTTCTTGGCAACAAGGGCACACTGTTGACTCATATTCAGCTTTTCGTCCACCGTAACCCCTAGGTCCTTTTCTGCAGAACCGCTGCCCAGCCATTCGGTCCCTAGTCTGTAGCAGTGCATGGGATTCTTCCGTCCTAAGTGCAGGACTCTGCACTTGTCCTTGTTGAACCTCATCAGATTTCTTTTGGCCCAATCCTCTAATTTGTCTAGGTCCCTCTGTATCCTATCCCTACCCTCCAGCGTATCAACCACTCCACCCAGTTTAGTGTCATCTGCAAGCTTGCTACGGGTGCAGTCCACACCATCCTCCAGATCGTTAATGAAGATATTGAACAAAACCGGCCCCAGCACTGACCCTTGGGGCACTCCACTTGATACCGGCTGCCAACTAGACATGGAGCCATTGATCACTACCCGTTGAGCACGACCATCCAGCCAGTTTTCTATCCAACTTACCGTCCATTCATCCAGCCCATACTTCTTTAACTTGCTGGCAAGAACACTGTGGGAGACTATATCAAAAGCTTTGCTAAAGTCAAGAAATAGCACATCCACTGCTTTCCCCTCATCCACAGAACCAGTTATCTCATCATAGAAGGCAATTAGGTTAGTCAGGCATGACTTGTGCTTGGTGAATCCATGCTGACTGTTCCTGATCACTTTCCCCTCCTTTAAGTGGTTCAGAATTGATTCCTTGAGGATCTGTTCCATGATTTTTCCAGGGACTGAGGTGAGACTGACTGGCCTGTAGTTCCCCGGATCTTCCTTCTTCCCTTTTTTAAAGATGGGCACTACATTAGCTTTTTTCCAGTCACCCGGGACCTCCCCCGATTGCCATGATTTGTCAAAGATAATGGCCAATGGCTCTGCAATCACATCGGCCAACTCCTTTAGCACCCTCGGATGCAGTGCATCCGGCCCCATGGACTTGTGCTCGTCCGGCTTTTCTAAATAGTCCCGAACTACTTCTTTCTCCACAGAGAGCTGGTCACCTCCTCCCCATACTGTGCTGCGGAGTGCAGCTGCCTGGGAGCTGACCTTGTCTGTGAAGACAGAGGCAAAAAAAGCATTGAGTACACTAGCTTTCTCCACATCCTCTGTCACTAGGTTCCCTCCCTCATTCAGCAAGGGGCCCACACTTTCCTTGACTTTCTTCTTCTTGCTCACATACCTGAAGAAACCCTTCTTGTTACTCCTAACATCCCTTGCTAGCTGCAACTCCAAGTGTGATTTGGCCTTCCTAATTTCACTCCTGCATGTCTGAACAATATTTTTATACTCCTCCCTGGTCATTTGTCCAATATTCTACTTCTTGTAAGCTGCTTTTTTGTGTTTAAGACGAGCAAGGATTTCACTGTTAAGCCAAGCTGGTCGCCTGCCATATTTACTTTTCTTTCTACACCTCGGGATGGTTTGTTCCTGCAACCTCAATAAGGAGTCTTTAAAATACAGCCAGCTTTCCTCGAATCCTTTCCCCGTCATGTTATTCTCCCAGGGGACCTTGCCCATCAGTTCCCTGAGGGAGTCAAAGTCTGCTTTTCTGAAGTCCAGGGTCTCTGTTCTACTGCTCTCCTTTCTTCCTTGTGTCAGGATCCTGAACTCGACCATCTCATGGTCACTGCCTCCCAGGTTCCCATCCACTATCAGACCCTGTGGAGATCTAGGCATTATCCCTAGTTTTCTTCCTAATCAACTATAATTTTTAAATATACACAAATGTACAGAACAGCCAATTCCTCTCCGACTCAGCCCAGAGCCCAGGAGTTCTCATCTCCCTTTGGGAAGGTCCCTTAATTACTGTTTACTCCTAAAGGTGGATAAATAGCCCAGAAGTACAGACAGGCCTGTCTCCAGCCTGTTTACATCCAGATGCAGTTTCTCCCCTAGAAGCTGAGCGAACGCCCCTGGGATTGCACAGAGCTATATTATAAACGGTGCACACCCCTGAGTTGGCTCTCGGCGTGGGATGCTGCTGCAGATGCTGGGGTGAGAGAGGTGAGGGACACGGTTACCTGAGGGGGATTCCCAGGGAAGACGCTTCCATCTCAGGATTCACAGGTACCCATCTCTTGCCTAGGAGCTCCCCTGCTCGAGAAACCCAGTGCAATGTGGGTGTGATGGGACAGAGAATAGGTCTGGGGTACTTTCCGCTCTGCACGGCCAGTAAACATCCCAGGGCCCTTGCCACAGGGGATAAATTTGCTCCAGTGTCACTGGTCAAAATGTCACATTTGCTGGGCACTCCCACCCGCCCCGGCTGATGGTCTCCAGCCCTGAGGTGGCTGCATTTCAGTGGCAGTCAGGATGAAAGGTGTCAGTAAATGGATAATACAAGACTAAATTCCAAGGCCATAGCCCATGATTTTCTCAGGCCCCATTAAGGGAAAATTCCCCTTGGAGTAAAAACTGATTAAAGACCTGAGGAGCCAGCTGTGTGTTAATGCACAGACACGGTCACCTCCTCCTCTTGCATTTCAGGCTCTGGCTGTTAACAGAGGTGGGGGTGGGGCTGTTTCCTGACTTTTCTCTGCTGGAAGCATGGAGGTGCTAGGGTGATTCACTGGAACAATTCTAAGAATTTTTCAACGTGGGCAAGACATCTTCTCTCCTCGCTTCATTCGAGCAGTCGGCTGAACTGTTACGCCTGAAATTTTAAGAAAACAATTCAGCCAGAAGCAGACACCCAGCGTGGGAAATTTCAGTCCAAACGCTTAAAATTTCACAAACTGATAAGCAACTGAAAATCAGGTCTCTTAATGGAAAGTGTCAGACAGACTTAACTAACCATGGTGCCACCAGAACCACCTATAATGGCCAATCGGTTTGTGAATCCCATTCAGCTAAGCTTCTTTCTCCAATAATAATAGAATCATAGAATCTCAGGGTTGGAAGGGACCTCAGGAGGTCATCTAGTCCAACCCCCTGCTCAAAGCAGGACCAACCCCAACTAAATCATCCCAGCCAGGGATTTGTCAAGCCTGACCTTAAAAACCTCTAAGGGAGGAGATTCCACCACCTCCCTAGGTAACCCATTCCAGTTCTTCACCACCCTACTAGAAAACGTTTTTCCTAATATCCAACCTAAACCTCCCCCTCTGCAACTTGAGACCATTACGCCTTGTTCTGTCATCTTCTACCACTGAGAACAGTCTAGATCCATCCTCTTTGGAACCCCCTTTCAGGTAGTTGAAAGCAGCTATCAAATCCCCCCTCATTCTTCTCTTCTGCAGGCTAAACAATTCCAGTTCCCTCAGCCTCTCCTCATAAGTCATGTGCTCCAGCCCCCTCATCATTTTTGTTACCCTCCGCTGGACTCTTTCCAATTTATCCACATCCTTCTTGTAGGGTGGGGCCCCAAACTGGACACAGTACTCCAAATGAGGCCTCACCAGTGCCGAATAGAGGGGAATGATCACGTCCCTCGATCTGCTGGAAATGCCCCTACTTATACAACCCAAAATGCCGTTAGCCTTCTTGGCAACAAGGGCACACTGTTGACTCATATTCAGCTTTTCGTCCACCGTAACCCCCAGGTCCTTTTCTGCAGAACCGCTGCCCAGCCATTCGGTCCCTGGTCTGTAGCAGTGCATGAGATTCTTCCGTCCTCAGTGCATGCACTTGTCCTTGTTGAACCTCATCAGATTTCTTTTGGCCCAATCCTCTAATTTGTCTAGGTCCCTCTGTATCCTATCCCTACCCTCCAGCGTATCAACCACTCCACCCAGTTTAGTGTCATCTGCAAACTTGCTAAGGGTGCAGTCCACACCATCCTCCAGATCGTTAATGAAGATATTGAACAAAACCGGCCTCAGCACCGACACTTGGGGCACTCCACTTGATACTGGCTGCCAGCTAGACTTGGAACCATTGATCACTACCCGTTGAGCCCGGCCATCTAGCCAGTTTTCTATCCACCTTACCGTCCATTCATCCAGCCCATACTTCTTTAACTTGCTGGCAACTTTCTCTCACTAGGAATTTTCCTAAACCTTTTCTAGGATTTCTTTTCTTTATAATATACTTAACAACCTCCTTTTTATGATCCGTAGCCCTGCCAAGCCTGGATTTTCCCTGATGTGTCCAACATCCCTTATCAATTTTCATAACTTCCAATTTGTATTGCTTGCTATCTATTTTCCCTTTTTTCCCATTTGTATATATTACTTTTTTTTCTACATAATTGCTGCCTAATATTTTCCTCCTAATCAGTTTTCTTGATAATTTTCTTCAGCTTTGGGGAATTAGCCCTTTTGAAGCACTAAGTATCCATAGGTATTACTGGTTGGGAGCTGTTCTCTGTTTGTACAATTGAACGTAATCACTTGTATTCTTTATATTCCTCTCCTCTATCATCTGCCCCCTTCTTCGTCTCTTCGCTAATCTAAACAGTCCCAGACTTTTCAGTCTGTCTGCATATGGCAGCCACCCCATTCTCAGAGCCTGTCTCAGAAATCCCCTTTATAATGCTGTATCCCTTTTAGAGACTGGGTGACCAAAACTGAGCACTTCTCCAGAGCAGGTTATTCTCCATCCCATATCCTAGGCACCCAAAGATTGTCTTTGGTTTGACAACTGATGCAAATGAGCAGGTGTTTCCATTAACCTACTATCAATGATGTCCAAGTCTTTTCCCTGAGGTGTGTTCTCATTGGAATGTTTCCCCCGGCTCATCTCTTGGCAAAGGTTTGGGTTTTTTTACAGTCTCAGATTTTGAGCACTCGTGTGAATGGGGAACTCCCTAGAGCATGGACTCCCTAGCCTGGGTTTCGTTGCATTAAGGGACAATGATGGATAACCAGCATCCACACTCGTGTTTCCTGCTGGTGCCTAGTAAGGTTTCCCACACCACAACATGTAGAATTATTGACACATGGAGCACCATCAAATATGGAATTGGCATTAGAAGGGCCAGTTGTTCATAATTTATTTCTCTGAATAATGAAAATGTTGTTTTTCAGTGTGTGAAGAGCGATCAATCTGCTTCCCCCATGAGAACAGCCTCCAGCAGAACATGTAGTGTCTCATACTAACTTTGTCTCTCCATCCAGGCATTTGTACTGCGACCATCACCCTAGAGCCTGGGCATATACAGGGGAAAGTACGGTACATGGAGGAGACACTGTTGTGCCTCAGAGTTGGACACCTTCTCCCCTACTGCATGTCAAATTCCAACACAACTGACTTCTCCAACCCCTCCACCTTCATCCTGCTGGGCATTCCTGGCCTGGAGACGGCCCATGTCTGGATCTCCATTCCCTTCTGTGTCATGTACATCACAGCCATCTTGGGGAACTTCACCATCCTGTTCATCGTGAAGAGGGAGCCGAGCCTCCATGAGCCCATGTACTATTTCCTCTGCATGCTGGCCGTCACTGACCTGGTCGTGTCCACGTCCACCCTACCAAAAATGCTGAGTATCTTCTGGCTCAATTCCAGGGAGATCAATTTCAGTGCCTGCCTCACCCAGCTGTACTTCATTCACTGCTTCTCAGTGATGGAGTCTGGGATCTTCGTGGCCATGGCTTTTGATCGCTATGTGGCCATCTGCCATCCCCTGAGACATTCCACCATCCTGACAAATCCCGTGGTGGCCAAGATTGGCCTGACCGTGGTGCTGCGCGGTAGCATGCTCATACTGCCATATCCCTTTCTGGCGAGGCGGTGGCCATATTGCAGAACCAACATCATCCCCCATTCGTACTGCGAGCACATGGCTGTGGTGAAGCTGGCCTGTGCCAACACCCTCCTCAGTAGTCACTACAGCCTCTCTGTGGCATTGTTGGTAACCAGTCTGGATGTGTTTTTTATCTCCATGTCCTATACCCAGATCCTCAGGGCCATCTTCACCCTCCCAAGAAGGGACGCCCGGCTCAAGACTTTTGGGACCTGCAGCTCCCACCTCTGTGTCATTTTAGTCTCTTACATCCCAGTTCTCTTCTCTCTCCTTACGCACCGGTTTGGAAACAATGTGCCCCTGCATTTCCACGTTCTCATGGCCAACGTGTACCTGCTTGTTCCCCCCATGCTACACCCCATCATCTACGGGGTGAGGACCAAACAGATCCGGGACAGGCTGCTCCGGCTCTTCACTTATAAAGGAAACTAAAGTTTTCTCCTGGTGCTCTGGCTCTCAGACCGAGCTCTGCACAGATCTGGCAGGTGACATGGTGCTGGGCCCTCTTCCCTGAATCACTTACCGGGCAGTCAAAAAGACATTAAATCCTTTCCTGACCTTCCTGTGCTGTGTCAGGGTGACAAACTGGGGAATACGTCTATGGACAATCCAGTGGGTTCCCACCTCTCTAATTGCTGGGAGCTGGACCCCCAAACCCCACCCCTTCCCCACCTCTTCTGCCAAGGCTCCGCCCCTGTCGCTTGCGCCTCTATTCCCCTTCCCCTGTCACTTGCTGGATCATTTCCACCTCCCTCCTCACACCCCAGCTACAAGGGAGCCATTTCAGAGTTTGGTGGGGGTGGCAACTTTAACCGTGATTCCAGGGGCTACTTAGGGTCTTGAAAGCTCTAGGTTTATTTGGAAGATAACTTAGCAATCAGCTGAGAGGAGCACTGTGTCGAATTCTGATACAAAAGAAAGAAAATTAAATCAATATTAGACCCACTCAGCTCTGATACTAACATGTTCCGACATCTTGTGCCAAGTCACTTAATGGACACTGGTTAGGTTTAAAATATTAATGTATATTCTTATCTTGTTACTAACTCTGCAGAGAGAGAGAGAGACCCCGTCAGGACTCCTGGGTTCTATCTCAGCTCTGGGAGCGGGGAGGGGTCTAATTCGTTACAGCGGGGAGGGGGGCAGATACATCTGGGGTCTCTGTAAGAGCATCAGAATTGCCATACTCGGTCAGAACCAGGGTCCATCTAGTCTAGTATCCTGTCTTCCGACAGTGGCCAATGCCAGGTGCTCCACAGGGAATGAACAGAACAGGGAATCATGAATTGATCCATCCCCTGTCACCCATTCCTAGCTTCTGGCAAACAGAACTGATCTAGTTCTTATGGGAACCATGTTATATTTTGGCCTTCACAACTTCTGGCAAAGAGTTCCACAGGTGGACTGTGAAGAAATACTTCCTTTTGTTTGTTTTAAATCTGCTGACCACTAATTCTATTGGGTGACCCCTAGTTTGTGTGTTATGAGAAGGCGTAACTAGCCCTTCCTTCTTTACTTTCTCCACTCCAGTCATGATTTGATAGACTTCTATCCTATCCCCATGTAGTTGTCTGTTTTCCAAGCTGAAAATCCCAGTTTTATTAATCTCTCTTCATATGAAGCTGTTCCATACCCCTAATCATATCTGTTGCCCTTGTCTCTACCTTTCTGCACACAGTATTCAAGCTGCGGATGTACCATGGATTTATATAGAGGCAACATGATATTTTCTGTCTTCTTATCTATCCCGTTCTTTATGATTCCCAACGTTCTATGTGTTCGTTTGTTTGATTGCCACTGGACATTGAGCAGATGGTTTAACCCTATTAACTCACAGTAGATTGTATGAACTCTGAGTATCCTTATATCTTTGGGCTTTTCCTGAACTCTTCGCTCATGCTCCTTGTACTAAGGGGCAGGAGGCTGGGATGGAGGCATCTGTCTATAAATAGGTTGGCCATTAACGACTATCAGCCCTAACGAGATCTTGCCCGGACAGAAGAAGGGGGTAAATGTGTTCTAGATAAAACAAGTTTTCTCCAGCTTCTCTCTGGACTGGTGGGCATGGAAGGACTGGAACCTCCCAGAAGAGGGATCAGAGAGAGGAGGGGTTGGTCCAGCCCTTTAAAAACAGAGAGACTGGATGAGCCAGAAGAAGCTGGGCCAGGAGAGAGGCACAAAAGTGGCTGGGCGGGGTGGGGGGGGGCTTTTTGGCTGCAGGGCTAGGGCTGCAGCAGAGACAGACTCAAGCTGGAGGAGAAGCCAGGAATTGCAGGAGTTGGTCCCTAGACACCCTGGAGGGCTCGGACCAAATCCCAAAGTATGTTCCATGATGGTGAGGACAAAGTAACGCACATTGGAAACCAATCCCAACTCTACATATGAAATGATGGGGACTAAGTTAGCTGTAACCACTCAGGAAAGAGATCTGGGAGTCATCGTGGAGAGTTCTCTGACAACATCCACTCAATGTGCAGCGGCAGTCAAAAAAGACTGAGAGCCCCTGCAGAGTTGCAGGGCAGTCCTGGCTAGAAGGGCTCCAGAGCTACCCTCTGGATCCGGGCCGGGATCCCCGGGGCTGGGCTCAGGGTGTTGAGCTGATGCCGGAGCAGAGACAGGACCAGCTGGTTAAGCACCAGTACCCTCCCCCGCAGTCCTGTCCATCTCCGCTGCCGCTCACCTACCCTGGCCTCCAAATCCTCCATCCAGCGGAGACGGATGCATGGCAGGAAGGTAAACGCCGAGATAGAGCAGCGGACCCACGCTCCACTGAATGGCTTGAATTGCGAGTGGGAGGGAGCTCGCCTGCCACCCATGCCCGACCGTCGGGCCAGAGCTCTTCACCCAGTTGACTTGGGTGGAGGAGGCCACTGAGTAGATCGCCTGGCAGGTCTCCTACCATACCAGGTTACCCGGGTGATGGACCAAGAGGAGCATGTCATCGGCGTACACCGACAGAACCAGATGCAGCTCCGAATCACGGAGCACCAACCCCATGAACCTCCGATGGAGGAGACAGAGGAAGGGCTCGATCACCAGAGTGTACAGCTGGCCTGACAGTGGACACCCCTGATGCACCCCCTGCCCAAAGCTGACCGGCTCGGTCAGGGTTCAGTTGAGCCTGACCAGACACTCCGCGTCAGCGTACAGCACCTGGAGAAAGTCCACGAACCGGGGCCCGAAGCCGAATGCCTGCAGAGTGCCCAGGAGATACCCATGGTCCACCCTGTCGAACGCCTTCTCCTGATCTAGGGACAGGAGGGTGAACGACTGACCATCCCTACACCCGAGCTCCAGGAGGTCCCAGACCAAATAGAAATGATCAAAGATGGTGCAGCCCAGGACAATGTAAGTCGGTTTGGGATGGACCCCATCCACCAACACAGACCCCAGCCGCAGCGGGATGGCCTTCGGTATGACTCTGTAGTCTATGTTGAGGAGCGAGACGGGTCACCAGTTCAGAAGGTCATGGACGTCCCCCTTCTTCGGTAGCAGGCCTGCAAGACAGAAGAAGGACCCTGCTCCCCAAGGATTCGGCCCAGGCGGTGACAAGTCTGGACCGAGGACGTCCCAGAACATGCGGTAGAACTCCATGGTCAGCCCGTCCATGCCTGGAGATTTATTAGGGGCCTGATATGGGAGGCTTTCGAGAACTCAGACAGAGTGAGAAGCAGCTCCATCCAGTCCTGGTCACCTGCGCTGACCATCGGGAGTTCGTTCCAAAGCACTGTTCAGGCATCGGCATCGGTCGGATCCGGGGAGAAGAGGCTGGTATAGAAGGCCCTGACCCTTCCACACATCTCCTCTGGATCCGTGAGGGGGGCAGGTGACGTGCTTCTTAGGCCCCCCTCTTTTTCTCCAGGGCGTAGAAGAAGTGGAAGCCACGATCCATCTCCTGAATGAGACAGAAGTGGGATTGGACAAATGTGCCTCGGGCCCTTCTGCTGCTTCTCATGTACTCTGCGCAGAGGGATGGATCCCTGGGACTGATGGCCAGATGCCTCTCCAGTTGTGGCAGAAGAGCCGGGTGCATACTTTCCCCACATCCCACCACCGCTGGGCTGAGGGAAAGGCATGTCACTGCCCCCGCCAGGCCAGCCAGAAGTCCCAGAAGGATGCCACGAAGCCCACGTCTACCAGAAAGCTGTTATTGAAGTGCCAGTAGGCCGGCCCCAGCCTCTCAGAGACAAAGCCAGGGGCACCCAAGGTGGAGAGCGGGGGCAGCAGCCTGGGGTAAGGGGGAGAGAGGAGGAGGGGGTGTTGTACTAAGCCGCCGCCCAGATCGAGGGCCTCTGGCAAGGCATCGTTCTCCCCCTGGGTGATCGGGGTCAGACCCAGGGCCTCGATCTCCTTGAAGATGGAGCTGAAGTCTCCTTCCGCCACCCCAGAGTCCTCCCCGCCAGCAACCGAGGCAGCAATTGCCTTGGTGTTGACAGGGGTGGAGATGACAAGGGGACTGGCTCCATCTGAGGCCTCCTTGGGAAGGGACTCTGAGACGGGGGTGACACCGCTCCCCTCTGCTGCCATGGCGTCCGCAACCAGTGCCACCGGCTGGGCCTATCGGGGGCACGGTGAAAATCTCAGCAGCCGCGGCTCCCCTCATCATCTTGTGGGGGGGGGCCTCCTCCCCCTCCGCGTCGAGGGTGAGGTGCCGATCCCGGGCCTTTCCAGTGCCACGCGTCCCATGAACGAGCGCCCAGGGTGACGCTGCACCCCATACTCTGCATAGACACATGGGTATGATATGGATATGGCATAAGTGAGATAGATTTTCTGGCAGCTGGGCCATGTGAGGTATCAACGGAAAGGTTACGATTTGCTGAATGTGATTCTCCAGTCCGTATGCGTGTATCATTTCTGTATCTGAGGTTAGGAATATTGACTCTGTAACAATTACAGCTGTGTGTCTATTTGGGGGAATGCCCTCCAGAGCAGGGGCACCAGGTTTGTATAATTTTGGCTGGTGCCCAGAACGGGTCCAAGCAGAGCCATCCCATCCTTAGGATGGACCAGGGCGACTTCAGGTGGACGTGGGCTCCAGGGCAGCCTGTGGGGTTAGTGGGGAGCCTGGCGCTGGCAGCAGCGAGCGACCCGGCCCCAGCATGCCCCGCTCTGCCCTGCCCCACCGGCTCCCAGCGCCACTCAGGGGAGGGGGCAAAAGCCGGAAAGAGGCAGGGCGGGGGCTTGGGGGAAGGGGTGGAATGGGGCAGGGCATGGGTGGAGCAGAATGGGGCGGGCTGGGGCCAGGTCACTTGCTGCTGCCAGCGCCAGGCCCCCTGCTAACCCCCCAGGCTCTCTGAAGTGTGGGGCCCCAAAAGCACAGGGCCCAGGGCAGTTGCCCCCGGTCTGTCCTAGGGACAGGACGGTTCTGATTAAATACAAGCCCAAACACTGGAGCCGGGCCCACGTTCCTGAATATTGGTGGAGCACGGGCCCCACGGGCCCAGATAACTCGCCTCCTATGCTCCAGCCAGAAGGCCATCAGCCTGAATGAGCCATTTAAGGAGGACAATACAACTTTGTAGATTCTAATCTCCCACCTTCCTGAGGAGCTTCGTGGGATGTCGCCTTGACTCTGCAGGGACACCTGATCATAGAATCTCAGGGTTGGAAGGGACCTTAGAAGGTCATCTAGTCCAACCCCCTGCTCAAAGCAGGACCATCCCCAATTTTTGCCCCAGATCCCTAAATGGCCCCCTCAAGGATTGAACTCATAACGCTGGGTTTAGCAGGCCAATGCTCAAACCACTGAGCTATCCCTCCCCTCAGTGATGTCACCTGGTACGGAGTCCCACCTTGGACATTGCTGGCATGTTTCCACTGGAAACAAAGGACTCCCGCCTTATGGAAATCCTGCTCAAGGCCGGGAGGTGAGTCAATCAGGGCTCTTCTCCATTGCCTTCTGGAGGCTGCCGAAACCCCCTGAAGAAACAAAGGAACTAAGCTGGGGAAAGGCCAGGGCTGAGTCCAGGCTGAGACGGGGTCTAGCCTGTGAAGAGAAATACCTGGAACTCCGAGCTGCAGAATCTCTGCAACCTGCCTAAAACAACGGTTAGGGTGAGAAATTACATTCTGTAACTTCTTTCTTTAGTGACTCAAGCTTAGGTGGCGCGTTTTGTTTTATTTGCTCAGTAATTTGCTTTGTTCTGTTTGCTGCCCCTTACAATCATGTGAAATGTATCTTCTGTAGCTAATAAACTTACTTCTTGTTTATTTCAAACCCCAGTTAGTGCAATTCATACCCGGGGCGGGGGCAAAACTCTGGGCATATCTCCCTCTACATTGGGGGGGGGGGGGCGATTTTAAGAGCTCATGCTGGACAGATCATTCTATACCGCGCAAGACAATATTTTGGGGATTTGCACCCCAAAGGAGATGTGCACGTGCAGTCCCGGGCTGAATCCTCCCGCGCGGAGCTGATTTCAGTCTGACTGCAGCGGGTGCAGTCTTGCCTGGGTGTGTGCTGGAGAAGGCTTGAGGGCCGGACACAGCAAGGACAGGGTGAGGAAGGCCAGGCTGGTGGAATGGGCGGGCTGAGTGGAGCCCCAGAACATCAGGTGGCATCCCAGATGGGGGGCCCAACCTGTCACTGCCTCCTCCCGCTCTGCGTCGAGTGGGAGGTGCCAAGTCTGTGCCTTTCAGGTGCCAGGTTTCCTCTGAATGAGCACCCAGTCCTCCAAGGGGGAGGGCTGGCCAGCAGGGTCGGGCCAGGGGGCAGGGGTAATGGGAGGGAAGGAGGGAAAAACAGGGGTAAGGGATACCTCCCCGTGGGGCAGGCCCTCTCCCATTCCCGGCAGCGGCCCTGCCGCCCTCTCCTCTTCGGGCCCCGCCGGACGACACACAGTGGAGGTGGGGCCCACCCTCTCGTCTGTGCACAAAGTGGGGGATACCCCCGGGGCTGAAATGGGAATAATGGCAGGAGGAGGCTGGGTGACTACGTGAGCTGGGTCACCAGCGGTGACAGGCATGGTTACAAGACGTAACACTGAGCGTCCCCCGAAGAATAGTGCACCCCATTAATTGGCCCACTGGTGTGGCACCTGGAAGGACCCCTCTATGGGGGTCATGTGCCACCGGAGGCAGTAGGATCTGGACCTGCTGGCGGAAGGTAGGGTTACCAAATAGCAAATGTGAAAAATCGGGATGGGGGTTGGGGGTAATAGGAGCCTATATAAGAAAAAGCCCTGAATATTGGGACTGTCCCTATAAAATTGGGACATCTGGTCACCCTAGCGGAAGGACAGGACGTGATGGAGGGTGGGATCCGTGCAGCCCGGTGGGAGAGGACTCATGACAGAAAGGTGGAGCGGTGGAGAGGAAGGGCAGAAGGGCAGCGTTGGGAAGGAAGGCCAGGACGGAGGTAAAAACCACCCGTACGTCCAGGTCTTGCAAGGGCTCAATGGGAACTTACTTGCCCTCTCCACTCCCGCCAGGCCCTTCTCCACCCCCTCCTGGGCAGCGACCTCGTATGCCGCCACCACGGCCGTGGGCCCCACCACCCGCGCCAACGCCCGCACGTAGGTCTCCTCGTGGGGCGAGGCGGGCAGCAGGAGGCAGCGGACGCCGTGCTTCCTGGTCAGATGGGGAAGGGACCCCGGCCCCAGGGATGGAGCTGGAGGCGGCGGTTGGGGCAGATGATGTGGCGGCGTGTGAGGGGCTGCGGCCACTTGGGCGTACGCTCTGGGGGCCAAGGGAGGGATGCCCCCAGATCTGTGGAGGGAACAGCAAGGGAAGGGGGGGCTGTGGCAGATGACGGGGCTGCAGCAGGGGAGGGGCGGCCCCAACTACAGGAGACTTTGCTTGGTCATTTTTAGTAGCCAAGGGGGCTCCCCCCAAACAAGAGGGGTCAGTGGCCACAGCAGCGGCGGAGTCCGGGCTGGCGGTCGGGAGGTTAGTCACAAGGAGAGACGGGGAGTGGGCGTAGGTCAGCCTGAGGAGCCCCACGCACGGTCTCCCCCGCCATGTTCTGAAAGGACAGGAAGGAATTCCGGAGGGAAGGGAAAGGGGGGGGAAAGGCCAACTGCTCCCCCCATGAGGCAGGGGAGGAGAGTGCCAATGGGGGGATGGGAAAGCTAATCGAGGCAGGGAAAGGGGTTGCGATCACCAGCGCGAGGCGGGGCACTACAGACCAGTCAGCTTCACTTCAGTCCCCGGAAAAATCATGGAGCAGGTCCTCAAGGAATCAATTCTGAAGCACTTGGAGGAGAGGAAAGTGATGAGGAACAGTCAGCATGGATTCACCAAGCACAAGTCATGCCTGACTAACCTAATTGCCTTCTATGATGAGATAACTGGCTCTGTGGATGAGGGGAAAGCAGTGGATGTGCTATTTCTTGACTTTAGCAAAGCTTTTGATACAGTCTCCCACAGTGTTCTTGCCAGCAAGTTAAAGAAGTATGGGCTGGATGAATGGACGGTAAGGTGAATAGGAAGCTGGCTAGATTGTCAGGCTCAATGGGTAATGATCAACAGCTCGATGTCTAGTTAGCAGCTGGTATCAAGCGGAGTGCCCCAGGGGTCGGTCTTGGGGTGGGTTTTGTTCAATATCTTTATTAATGATCTGGATGATGGGATGAATTGCACCCTCAGCAAGTTTGCAGATGACACTAAGCTGCGGGGGAGAGGTAGATATGATGTAGGGTAGGGATAGGGTCCAGAGTGACCTAGACAAATTGTAGGATTGGGCCAAAAGAAATCTGATGAGGTTCAACAAGGACAAGTGCAGAGTCCTGCACTTAGGATGGAAGAATCCCACGCACTGCTACTGGCTGGGGACCGAATGGCTAAGCAGCAGTTCTGAAGAAAAGGACCTGGGGATTATAGAGGATGAGAAGCTGAATATGAGTCAACAGTGTGCCCTTGTTGCCAAGAAGGCCAACTGCATATTGGGCTGTATGAGTAGGAGCATTGCCAGCAGATCGAGGAATGTGATTCTTCCCCTCTATTCGGCACTGGTGAGGCCTCGTCTGGAGTACTGCGTCCAGTTTTGGGCCCCACACTACAAGAAGGATGTGGACAAATTGGAGAGAGTCCAGCGGAGGGCAACAAAAATGATTAGGGGGCTGGAGCACAAGACTTACAAGGAGATGCCGAAGGAACTGGGGTTATTTAGTCTGCAGAAGAGAAGAGTGAGGGGGGATTTTATAGTTGCTTTCAACTACCTGAAAGGGGGTTCCTAAGATGATGGAGCTCAGCTGTTCTCAGTGGTGGCAGATGACAGAACAAGGAGTAATGGTCTCAAGTTGCAGAGGGGGAGGTCTAGGTTGGATATTAGGAAACACTATTTCACTAGGAGGGTGGTGAAGCACTGGAATGGGTTACCTAGGGAGGTGGTGGAATCTCCTTCCTTAGAGGTTTTTAAGGTCAGGCTTGACAAATCCCTGACTGGGATGATTTAGTTGGGATTGGTCCTGCTTTGAGCAGGGGGTTGGACTAGATGAGCTCCCTAGGTCTCTTCCAACCCTGAGATTCTATGATTCTATGAACACACATATGGAAGATCACAGGGATGTGCACACACACATACACACATTCCCGACCTGCAAGGCATCTTCAGGAGGTGTAGTCTGAGAACCCCTAACAGATCGGGCCTGCTGGGGAGATGCGGGTGAGATTCCTCATTGGAAAATCCCACCAGAATTGAGGCCTGAGCTAAGGCTCTGAGCAGCTCGTTAGCTGAGGAGCAGCGTCAGCGCCCAGGTTGCTTTGTGCAGGCTCCAGCCGGGTCAGGCAGCAGATGAGCCGGGGTTAGAGAAAGGCAGCGGTGTCTGCATTCAGGATTTACTTCTCTGAAAACATCCACTCAATGGGCAGCGACAGTCAGAAAAGGGAACAGAATGTTGGGCATCACGAGGAACGGGATCGATAATAAGACAGAAAATATCCTATTGCCTCTATATAAATCCATGGTTTGCCCACATCTTGAATCCTGCGCGCAGATGTGGTGGCCCCATCACAAAAGAGATATATTGGAATTGGAAAAGGTTCAAAAAAAGGGCAATAATGATGAGGGGTCTGGAACGGCTTCCGTATGAGGAGAGATTAATAAACCTGGGACTTTTCAGCTTCGAAAAGAGACGACTAAGGGGGGAGATGATAGAGGTGGAAGCAGAGTCAGGATGAGCTCCACCCTGATATCTGGTGATGAGTTGTGGCAAGTGGTGAACAATAACTTCAGGGGCTGATCTCATTTGCATAGGCACACCCACCCCACCTGGCATGAGTCCATAGCAGCCAAAACGGTCACGTTGGCTGCTGTAGGATCCCCAGTTTTTCTGTTATTGGGGTAGGAAGAATAAATTGCTATTATACTGATTATGTGAATCAAGGACAGTGGAACTGGCTCATGGGATCGCTGGCAGAGCGGAGTGAAGCCCCATGGAGGGGCAGGGCAGTCAGCTTTGAGCCAAGTAATGTGCCCCTTACCTCTCCCCTCCCCATTTCCACCCAGACTGGGGGTGGGGGAGGGATAACCCTCTGCGGATGAACTTTTGAACTCTGGGGCTGGACTTTTGCGTTGTTGGACTTTTGGGACTTTGGGTGACATTTGGGGTCACTAGGCTCAAGAACCAAAGGGAGAGGACACAACCCAATTTGCTTGCGGGGAGGGGGTGGGTCTTCTTGTGCATGGTTTGTTTTATGAATCCTGTTTGTGATGTTTCCCCAACATAATGTTGCATTGTTTCTCTCTGTCATTAAAAGACTTTTGCTACACTCAGACTCTGTGCTTGCGAGAGGGGAAGTATTGCCTCTTAGAGGCGCCCAGGGGAGGTGATATATATTTGTCCCAGATCACTGGGTGGGGGCTCGAGCCGGTTTTGCATTCTGTTCTTGGAATGGAACCCCTAGATACTAAACCCGGCCCTTGTTGCTGCCAACTCTGACTGGCAGAAGGGTTACAGAGGTCTATAAAATCATAACTGGTGTGGAGAAAGTCAATAAGGAAGTGGCATTTACTCCTTCTCATAACACAAGAACTGGGGGTTACCAAATGAAATTAATAGGCAACAGTTTAAAACAAACAAAATGACATATTTCTTCACACAACGCACAGCCAACCTGTGGAACTCATTGCCAGCGGATGTTGTGAAGGTCCATCAATGGCCAAGATGGGAAGGGATGGTGTCTGTTTGCCAGCAGCTGGAAATGGGCGACAGGGTATGGATCACTTGATGATTCCCTGTTCTGTTCATTCCCTCTGGGGCACCCGGCACTGGACACTGTCAGAAGACAGGACACTGGGCTAGATGGATCCTTGGTCTCACCCAGTCTGGCATTATTCTGTTCTTATATTCACAGAGGCAGTTATCAGTAATTAGAAGGGTGGCAAACCAATGAGCTCTACACTGACCGATTCCCCAGTTTGTCGCACTGATGCAGCACAGTGAGGCCAGGAAAGGGTTTAATGTCTATCTGACTGCCCAGTCAGTGATTCAGGGAAGAGGCCCCAGCACCAAGTCACCAGCCAGCTCTGCACGGAGCTCGGTCTGAGAGCCAGAGCACCAGGAGAAAACTTTAAATCCCTTTGTGAGTGAAGAGCCGGAGCAGCCTGTCCCGGATCTGTTTGCTCCTCACCCCATAGATGATGGGATTTAGCATGGGGGCCACCAGGAGGTACACGTTGGCAATGAGAACGTGGAAATGCAGGGGCACATTGTGGCCAAACCGGTGTGCGAGGGAGGAGAAGAGAGCTGGGATGTAAAAGGTTAAGATGGCACAGAGGTGGGAGCTGCAGGTCCCAAAAGCCTTGAGCCGGGCGTCCTTTGTGGGGAGGCTGAAGACGGCCCTGAGGATCTGGGTGTAGGACACGGCGATAAAAATCATATCCAGACCCATCACACAGAACAGCACAAAGAGGCCGTAGTAACTACTGACCCGGGTGTCACCGCAGGCCAGCTTCACCACGGCGATGTACTCACAGTACGAGTGGGGGATGATGTTGGTTCTGCAAAATGGCCACCAAGTCGCCAGGAGGAGAGAGGGCAGTATGATCACGCCACCACGCAGCACCACGGCCAGGCTGATCTTGGCCACCACGTGGTTTGTCAGGATGGTGGAATGTCTCAGGGGATGGCAGATGGCCACATAGTGATCAAAAGCCATGGCCACAAAGATCCCAGACTCTAGCGCTAAGAAGCAGTGAATGAAGTACATCTGGGTGAGGCAGGCACTGAAACTGATCTCCCCGGAATTGAACCAGTAGATGCTCAGCATTTTGGGCAGGGTGGATGTAGACAGGACCAGGTCAGTGATGGCCAGCATGCAGAGGAAATAGTACATGGGGCCATGGAGGCTTGGTTCCATCTTCACGATGAACAGGATGGTGAAGTTCCCCAAGACGGCTATGGCGTACATGGTGCAGAAGGGGATGGAGATCCAGACATGGGCCGCCTCCAGGCCAGGAATACCCAGCAGGATGAAGGTGGAGGGGTTGGTGAAGTCGGTTGTGTTGGAATCTGACATGGAGTAGGGGGAAGTTGTTCAAGTCTGAGGTGTTCCCAAGGCCCAGGGTGATGGTGGCAGTACAAAAGCCTGGATGGAGAGACAATGTTAATATGCGACAAAGAGTCCTGTGGCACCTTATAGAGTAATATAAGCTTTTGTGGGTGAATGTTAATATGAGCCACTACATGCGGGACTGGGTACTTGTCTCATGGGTGGAGCAGATTGGTTGCTCTTCACACACATTTTCATTTTTCAGATAAATGAATTATGAACAACTGACCCTACTAATGCTAATTCCATATTTGATGATCCTCCATGCATCAATAATTTCTACAAGTCATGGTCTGGGAAACCTTAATAGTCACCAGTAGGAAACACGAGTGTGGATACTGGTTATCTCTCCTTGTTCCTTAATGCAATGAAAGCCAGGCTAGGGAGTCCATGCTATTCCCCAGGCACCCAGTTGCTCAAAATCCAAAGGTGTAAAAAACCCAACAACCCTAAAACCCAAAGCTTTGCCAATCCATGTGCCGGGGGAAACATTCCAACTAGAACCACCTCAGGGAAAAGACCTGGGTGTCATTGTTACGGTGCTGCCTGTGGGAGCCCGCTGAGGTCACTCCATCAGGGTGAACTGCAAACAGAACGGGGCAAACAAACCCCAAACCCTGCTGGATATTCCAATACTTAGATTTACCAAGCCAGCACAAAACAGCTTCTATAGTACCTGGCTGGTTACTAAGAAGTCCAAACAACGCAGTTCCCTTAAAGTGCCCAGCCTCCAGCCTCCATCCAGACACACCTGTCAAACATATGATGATAAATTCTGAAAATCTTAATTCATCATATAAAAGAACAGGTTCTTCCAATCCCAAAGGATCAGCCCCAGACTCAGGTCAAATAATAACTTAGATCTTATCCCAAATACCCGCTTCCAGTCAATTCTTATTAACTAAACTAAATTTTATTAAAAAAGAAAAGAGAGAGCACGTTGGTTAAAAGGTCAAGATACAGACAGACTTGAATTCAATTCTTGAGGTTCAGATACATGGCAGAGATGATCTTGTAGTTGCCAAAAGTCCTTTTAGAAATAGTCCATAGGTTATAGTCCAATGTCCATATTCAGGGTGACTCCAGTCAGTGACTGGGGATCTCAATCCTTATGGCTCAGGGTTTCCCTCTCTTGAAACCCAAAGCAGATCTGAGATGAAGAAGGATCCTCTCCCAGATTTCTTATACATTTCTAGTAGCCATTTGGCCTGAGAAAACAATAGGCTGAACTTTCCTCCTTCCAAACATCATGGCAATTACCGCAGGGTAATGTATCCATTACACAGTTCAGACACAGGTTATCACAACCTTCAAAGAGACATAGACAATAATACTATTTCACTCAAATATCTTCCTAAATGTTAATATTCCTTTTGTGATCTTTGAATCAAAGCTATAGCCATAGACAAGACTTGTTTGCTTACATCCCAAGAGCTGAGCAAACATCTACTCTTCTATCTCTAACAATGCAGGTTTGCATTTCAAAGCTCTATTCATTTACATCTCTTCCTACCCAGTCTTTACAGTTCGGCCATGGGTCAGGTCAGTCTGTGAGTTCATTAACTCTTTCAGGCCCTGTCACCTTTCAATGAGATATTATATTATACTCATAACATCACAGTCATTGATAGCTCTTCTATGGAAACACCAGCTCTTTCACAGTAGTGGCCTGTCATAAATATAAACAGAAGGGTAACAACCTTTATGTATGCAGCAATATAAAATCCCTCCTGG
Organism: Macrochelys suwanniensis; assembly: GCA_033296515.1. Taxonomy (NCBI): domain Eukaryota; kingdom Metazoa; phylum Chordata; order Testudines; family Chelydridae; genus Macrochelys; species Macrochelys suwanniensis. The sequence continues at coordinate 37,349 of CM065775.1, forward strand.
CCAGAGGTACAGAATCACTTACCTGTAAGAGGTTAATCAGTTCAATTAACCTAGTTGGCACTGACCAGAAGGACCAATGAGGAAAGAAGATACTTTCAAATCTTGGGTGGGGTGGGAAGGTTTTGTTTGTGCTCTCTCTGTTGTTCTCTCTTGGACAGAGAGAGACCAGGGCAGGAAAAAATATCTCCTACTGAAATGATACATCTAAAGTTACAGAAATGGTAAGTAAAGGCAAGGAAATGCGTTGGATTATCTTTTGTTTAGTTTGTGAATTTTCCCTATGCTAAGAGGGAGATTTATTCCTATTTTTTGTAACTTTGAAGCTAAGCCCAGAGGGGAATCCTCTGTGTTTTAAATCTTTTTATTTGCCCTGAAAAGTTACCTTCCATCCTGATTTTACAGGTGTGATTCTTTTACTTTTTTAAAAAAATAAAATTCTTCTTTTAAGAACCTGATTGATTTGCAGTGTCCTAAAGACCCAGGGTTTGATCTGTGCTCACTTTGTAACCAATTGGTTAGTATATTATTCCAAGCCTCCCCAGGAATGGGGGTGAAGGGGCTTGGGGGGATATTTGGGGGGCGATAGGGCTCCAAGTGGCCCCTCCCTGAATGTTGGTATAAATCACTTGGTGGTGGCAGCAATATCATCCAAGGACAAGGAAAGGAATTTGTGCCTTGGGGAAGTTTTTAACCTAAGATGGTGGAATATAAGCTTAGCGGTGTCTTTCATACAGTCCCCACATCTGTACCCCGGAGTTCAGAGTGGGGAGGGAACCCTGACATGGCCAAAACAAAGACAATGTGCAGATGCCTAGGGACTGGGGTGGAGAACAACCTGCTCTGGAAACGCACTCACTTCTGATCAGCCAGTCTCTATAAAGGATGTAGCAAATGGAAAGCGGATTTCTGAGCCAGGCTGGGAGAATGGGGGAGGCTGCCATATGCCAACAGACTGAAAAGTCTGGGACTGTTTACTTTAGAGAAACCGCAAAGAAGGGGGCATATGATAGAGGAGAACAAAATAACGGAATGGAACTGATTCCATTCCAATGGACAATCAGAGAACAGCTCCCAGCCAGTAATATCTATAGATAATTTGTGCTTCAAAAGGGCTAATTCCTCAAAGATGACAAATTATCCACAAAAATGATTGGGAGGAAAAAAATATTCAGAAAAATGGGAATGAAAATTGGGAGTTCTTTAAGAAGAGTTTATAGCCAGCTAACAAGCCACAATTCCACAGTCAAGAAAGTGAAGATTTCATTTCAGATGAGCTGATGGAATATTATCTAGTCCATTAGCAGTCAAGGAGGATGTGACGTGCATCTACAGGAGAACCTGAGAGTTACGAACACCAGAAACATAAACTATTAAAAATTAAAGGGAAAGTTTAAAAAAAAAAGATTTCACAAAGTTAGGAAAAAATGGAAAATCTGGCATGGGATTAGTTAACAAACATCTAGGAATAAAATTAATGCGAGTCACCAACAGGGTTATGGAAACAGGTCTTGCCAAATAAGTTTTTATCCTTTAATGGCTGTACACGTTTGGTTGACCAAGGGAATTGCACATGTACAATAGACTTCGATGTCTCTGAGGCATTTGATGTAGTCGGGGAAAACATTCAGATCCAAACACTATCCAATATCAGTAGAGCAGATGTAAAATAGGCTAAAAACTGGCTAACTGATAGATTTCAGAAAGCTGTTGTCAATGGGGCATTGCAGGGAATGGGGGTGATTCTAGTTCAGTTCTGCAGGGATCAGTTCTAGGCCCGATGCTATTCAATATGTCCATCAGTGATGTGGAAGCAAATAGAAAATCACTGCAGATAAAATAGCGAAGGACCGAAAATTGGCAGAGTGGTTACAATGAGGTAGCCAGGGCAGACGCAAAAGTTTTAATACAGTAAAATGCAAAGTTATCATCTCGGAACAGGGATCGCAGACAAGACCCACAGACTTGATCACTGTATTATGGAATTGAGGGACCCTGAGAAGGATTTAGGGGTCACTGTGGATAACCAACTCATCGTAGTGGTGAGTTGGAGCAGGGGAAGGATTTTACCTCTGCATATGGCATTGGTGAAGCTGAATGCATCCAGTTCCGGGGTCCACAGTTTAAAATTTGAAAATTTGGAGAACGTGCAGAAAAGAGCCACAGAAAGGATTGGAGGCTGCAGAAAATGCCGGCCAGTGAGAGACTTAAAGAGCTTCATCTATTTATCTTATCAAAAGGACGATCAAATGGAGAATTTCATGGGGAGAAAACCATGGGTAATAACGGGCTCTGTAATATCGCAGAGAAAGGCAGAGCTGAGCTCAAGCGAGATAAATTTCAGTTGGAAATAAGGGCCAAATGTTTAGCATTGAGAGTGATTTAGCATTGAGAGTGATTAACCATTGGGACAAACTGCGAAGGGAAGTGGTGGATTCTCCAAGTCCCCATGTCTGCAGATCCAGACTGGATACTTTTCTGGAAGATCTGCTTGAGGGCTTGTCCACACTTAAAATGCTACAGCGCCGCTGCCACAGCTCTTCAGTGAAGTCACTACTTACCCGTCAGCGTAGGTAATCCACCTCCCTGAGAGGCAGGAGCTAGGTTGACCTCATGGTGGGGATCTACACTGGGGTTAGGCTGATATAGCTACATGTCTCAGGGGAGCAGATTTATTTGCTATTGCAAAACAAACAGTTTTAGGTTGCATTAACAGCATGCAAGTCACCGGAGATGATAATATTCCTCTACTGGGTGTTCGTTAGGCTTCAGCTGGAGCACTGTGTCCAGTTTTGGTCACCAATGTATAGGAAGGATCCAGAGAAATTGGAAAGCATCCAGAGGCGAGAGACAAAGAGGATCCAAGAGATGGAATACAAGCCATACGAGCAAAGGCTGAAGGAACTGGGTATGTTTAGTTTGGAAAAGAGGAAATTGAGCGGGGACATGACAGAGGTCTTCAGATATTTGAAAGGCTGCCATAAAAAAAGATGGAGAAAAGTTGTTCTCTCTTGCCACAGAGGCGGGACAAGAGTCAGTGGGTTCAAAGTACAGCAGAGCAGTTTTAGATGAAATCTCAGGAAAAACTTCCTAACTGTCAGACCAGGAGGACAATGGAACAGACGTGGAGGCTCCTTCGCTAGAAGTTTTCCAAAGAAGGTTGGATACTCATCTGTCCTGGATGGTTTAGAAACAACAAATCCTGCATCTTGGCAGGGGGTTAGACTAGCTGACCCTTGCGGTACCGTAGATCAGGTCTTAGTCACACACAAGTCTTTGGCCTCAATACAGGGGAAACTGGCTGAAATGTAGCACCCTGTGTTATACAGGAGGTAATACGGGATGGTCTAATGGTGTCTTCTGACCATGAAGCCTAGGGATCTATCGACAGAGAAACTAGATCAAGCATTTATATTTACTCTGTCTCACAACCCAGGAACAAGGGAACATTCAGTTACATTGAAAGTCTGAACAGATAACACTGATAAAAGAAAATGTAATGGCTACGCAGAGCGGAAAGGAGCACTGTCTTACTCTCTGTCCCATCACGCCCATGTGGCACTGGGTTTGTCGAGCAGGTGAGCTCCTCAGCCAGAGATGGGTACCTGTGAATCCTGAGATGGAAGTGTCTTCCCTGGGAATCCCCCTCGGGCAGCCACGTAACAGACCTCTCTCACCCCAGCATCTACAGAAACATCCCATGCTGAGAGCCGACACAGGGGTGTGCACCATTATAATATAGCTCTGTGCGATCCCCGTGGGGTTCACTCAGCCTCTAGGGGAGAAACTGCATCTGGATGTAAACAGGCTGGAGACAGGCCTGGCTGCACTTCTGGGCTATTTATCCACCTTTAGGAGTAAACAGTAATTAAGGGACTTTTCCAAAGGGAGATGAGAACCCTTGGGCTCTGGGCTGAGTCAGAGAGGAATTGGCTGCTCTGTGCATTGGTTTATATTTAAAAATTATAGTCTATCAATGGCTTCCCTCGTGACTCCTCAAAGCATGTAAGGACATGTGACATGCTCATGTGACCCTGGACTCCCACTTGGGCTGGTAATTTTCCAGGCACTTGGGCTGTGGGCTTTTTTGGGGATCATAAAATTCCATTCAGAGGACAGAGAATATAGAAGGGGCCTGAGACATCTCCATCTTGTCTTCTTTTCTCGGCACTGGGTTTCGAACAAGGAAGCTCTGAACGCGGACTGGTGACCCCAGCCTGCTTGGGTAATTTCTAGAGAGACTTTTGCAAGCTCGCAGTGCATTCCCTCACTGCTATGAAACGCATCTCTGAACACTGAAAGGCCACTTGGATGTATCTGATCTATTAACATTTGTAACCTCTTCTTCTTTTCCTTTATTATTATCTTAAGTTTCTCTTGAGATTCGGACGCTCTATGTGGTGAAATTGATTTTCACTGACTGCTCATCGTGGTGTCCAGAGTCCGGGTGGCGAGCCAAGGGCTGGGATGTGTCAGGACACTGCATTTTTGCCTTCTAGTTAACCAGTGTGGTGAGACAGATGTTTCCGTCTGTTACTGGCTTGGTAGAATCTAATGATGGAACAAGCAGCAGTCTGGGTGAGTCTGCCCGATTTCTCAGCAGTTTGTTCTGAATTTGGCATCCTCGGCAGTGTCCTACTGAGGCCCAGTGACACATGGACACCACACTTCTCCCAGGAGATATCCCCCCCCTTACAGATGGGGAAACTGAGGCAGCATGAAAGGAAGTGTCTTGAACCAAGAACATGGCCCACGAGTCCCTAGCTGCCAATCCCTTGCTTAGTGTCTCTCACACCTGGCTCATAAGGGCCATACACCCACTTACACCATTTGAGTATTTGGCCCAAGTCATTAACCTAGAGATAAAGCATCAGCAGAGACCAGTGAGCTGGGAGGGAAGGTGACGATTTATTATGTTTAGTGTTCTGCCACCAAAGGGCCCTAATCAGGGCTGCTGAGTCGCACACTGCACCGATGTGGTTCCTCGCAGCACATCGTTGGGCTCTATGCCCTGTGCAGAGTTCCAGATAGCGCATCGTCCCTGGTAAACAAGCAGGACAAGGGTGAAAACTGAGCTGTGTGGAAACCTGTTTTGTGGCCACAGTTTCTTTAATAAATTCCTCCTGTTTAAGAATTTCAACTCTACTGATCACGAGACACAAATAGCCTCAGTGTGTCTAATACAACCCAGAGGAGCAATGTCAGTTCATGGCCAGAGCAGTGGTGCTGGGGAGTGTGTGTTTCAGGACTCCCGGTTTCTATTCTCAGCTCTGCCACTGACTCATTGTGTGTCCTTGGGTAAATCACTTTGCCTCTGCCTGGCTCAGTCCATCCATGACATGGGGCTGACGCTGCCCAGCAGCCTAGCTACAGAGCTTCTAAATGTCGTGATCACAAGGGTCATGCAGAGCGTACGTTAGACTCAGCTTCACTGTTCAGCTTCAGCCCCTGGGCAACGCGGCCCCTGTAGTTCCAGATAAGGACCCATGTCCGTGTGTGAATAGCCGGCTAATGGAAGCTGGGCTGTTTATCTCCCCCGTGTGAGCTACCGAACCGACCCCGGACTCTGCCCAGCGTCATAGAATCATAGAATCATAGAATCTCAGGGTTGGAAGGGACCTCAGGAGGTATCTAGTCCAACCCCCTGCTCAAAGCAGGACCAACCCCAACTAGATCATCCCAGCCAGGGCTTTGTCAAGCCTGACCTTAAAAACCTCTAAGGAAGGAGATTCCACCACCTCCCTAGGTAACCCATTCCAGTGCTTCACCACCCTCCTAGGGAAAAAGTTTTTCCTACTATCCAACCTAAACCTCCCCCTCTGCAATGTGAGACCATTGCTCCTTGTTCTGACATCTGCCACCACTGAGAACAGCCGAGCTCCATCCTCTTTGGAACCCCCTTTCAGGTAGTTGAAAGCAGCTATCAAATCCCCCCTCATTCTTCTCTTCTGCAGGCTAAACAATCCCAGTTCCCTCAGCCTCTCCTCATAAGTCATGTGCTCCAGCCCCCTCATCATTTTTGTTGCCCTCCGTTGGACTCTTTCCAATTTATCCACATCCTTCTTGTAGTGTGGGGCCCAAAACTGGACACAGTACTCCAAATGAGGCCTCACCAGTGCCGAATAGAGGGGAATAATCACGTCCCTCGATCTGCTGGAAATGCCCCTACTTATACAACCCAAAATGCCGTTAGCCTTCTTGGCAACAAGGGCACACTGTTGACTCATATTCAGCTTTTCGTCCACCGTAACCCCTAGGTCCTTTTCTGCAGAACTGCTGCCCAGCCATTCGGTCCCTTCCCAGCTAACACGGGGCTTCTCCTTCCGCCTCTCTCAGCTGGTGTCCTCCTAGCTCCAAACCTGATCCCTGTCCTGCCCCCGAGGCCAGGCTCAGGGCAAAGGGCTCCCAGCCCATCCCCATTGCAGGGACCCTGCCCGCTACAGCCCCGAGCCGGGAGGAACAAAGAGGAGCTGAAAGCTATAGAAATAATCCACACGATGGTCTCTGCCCTCAGGACTCTGTCGCTGAGCTTCGGGGCCCACAAGCTGCATGAGGAACAATCTCGCCCGCCTGCCACACAACCCAGCTCCCAACCCTCAGCTGCTTTTATATGGCGTCCTGGCTTCCCTCTCTGATCCCGACTGGCCTGTCGGCCCCAGCGCTGCATCCTCGCTGCCCTCACTGCAGGCTCCTGGTCAGGCTGCAGCAGCCCCCGTCCCAGCCCCGTGGAAGATGGAGCCCAGCTGGGGGGCGGGGGAGGAAGGTGATCCAGAGAGTGATGGGGAGGGGAGATAAAGAGCGAGCAGCAGCGGCGGGGACTTGGGGCAAGAGGCAGAGAAGGGAGGGGGCAGAGGGGCAAGAGGTGGAGCAGGGGCTGTGTGTGGGGGAACAGGCGCAGAAGTGGCTGTGGCCTGGAGGGAAGCCGTGTACCAGCGGCCTGGCCTTGGGGAGAGAAGCGGGGTGAGAGGCAGGGACCCGGGGGTCATGGTGGCTACTTCTCCGTAAACATCCACTCAATGGGCAGCGACAGTCAGAAAAGGGAACAGAATGTTGGGCATCACGAGGAACGGGAGAGATAATAAGACAGAAAATATCATGTTGCCTCTATATAAATCCATGGTACATCCACATCTTGAATCCTGTGCGCAGATGTGGTGGGCCCATCACAAAAGAGATATATTGGAATTGGGAAAGTTTCCAAAAAAGTCAATAAACATCATTAGGGGTCTGGAACGGCTTCCGTATGAGGAGAGATTAATAAGACTGGGGCTTTTCAGCTTGGAAAAGAGACGACTAATGGGGGATATAATTGAGGTCTATAAAATCATGACAGGTGTGGAGAAAGTAAATAAGGAAGTGGCATTTACTCCTTCTCATAACACAAGAACTGGGGGTCACCAAATGAAATTAATAGGCAACAGTTTAAAACAAACACAAGGAAGTATGTCTTCACACAACACACAGCCAACCTGTGGAACTCCTTGCCAGTGGATGTTGTGAAGGTCCATCAATTGCCAAGATGGGAAGGGATGGTGTCTGTTTGCCAGCAGCTGGAAATGGGTGACAGGGGATGGATCACTGGGTGATCCCCTGTTCTGTTCATTCTCTCTGGGGCACCCGGCACTGGCCACCGTCAGAAGACAGGACACTGGGCTAGATGGATCCTTGGTCTCACCCAGTCTGGCATTATTCTGTTCTGATATTCGCAGAGGTCCAGTTATCAGTGATTAGAAGGGTGGCAAACCAATGAGCTCTACACTGACCGATTCCCCAGTTTGTGGCACTGACACAGCACAGTAAGATCAGGAAAGGGTCTCATGCGGGGGTGGGCAAACTACAGCCTGCGGGACCGTCCTGCCCGGCCCTTGAGCTCCCGGCAGGGGAGGCTCCCCCCGGCCCCTCCCCTGCTCTTCCCTCTCCCCCGCAGCCATGCTGCCATGGGGGCAGCGCCGCTGGCTCCAGCCGGGCGGAGTGACAGCCAGTCCTGACACCCTGAGCGGGATGGTAAGGGGGCAGGGAGAGGGTGGGTTGGATAAGGGTCAGGGAGACCCAGGGGGCAGTCAGGGGACAGGGAGCAGGGGGCGGTTGGATGGGGCGGAGGTTCTGGGGAGTGTAACGGTGCTGGTTGTGGCGGGACCCAACTGAGGTGCCATTTCAGGACAAATTGCTTCCAGCAGGGCAACTACAGCCCAAGGCTGGAGGTTTCCCACCTCTAAGGCACCAAACCAGCCAGACAGAGGAGACTTTGGTTTTACCCCACTGGCTAACCACAAATCACCCCAAACAATTCCCTTAGACACTCCAGTTTCCCAGTATCACCACCAGTGCCACTCGTTATGGCACAAATGATTATGAAAACCAATGCCCCAGTAAAAGAAAAAAGGTTCTTCCGATCCCAAAGGACCAGGCCCCAGACCCAGGTCAATACACAACTCAGATCTTACCCACAAATCACGCTGTTGCCAATCCTTTAGAATCTAAAATCTAAAGGTTTATTCATAGAACGAAAAAGATAGAGATGAGAGCTAGAATTGGTGAAAAGGAATCAATTACACACAGTGATGTCAAAGTTCTTGGTTCAGGGATGGAATCAGCTGCAGGTTCAAATCAAGTCTCTGGAACATCCCCAGCTGGGATGGGTCCTTCAGTCCTTTGTTCAGAGCTTCCGTTTGTAGCAAAGTCCCTCCAGAGGTAAGGAGCAGGATTGAAGACCAGATGGAGATGAGGCAGCTGCCTTTTATAGTTTCTTCCAGGTGTAAGGACACCCAAAATGGAGTCTGGAGTCACATGGGCAAGTCCCTGCAGACCTTGCTGAGTCACAGGCGTGTCTGCCTTCTCTCAATGGATCAGTTGTATCGCTGATGGTTCTTAATGGGCCATCAAGCAGGTTACCAGAGTTTGAGATTAACTTTTCTTGGGTTTCACCCAGAAGCCCAGCCCCAGTTTGAAATATAGACAGTACAGAGCCAATATTCATAACTTCACCTACAAAACTGATACATACATATAAATGGCATAAGCATAACCAGCAAACCATAACCTGGTCTTAGACACCTCATTTGACCCCCTTTATATAAGATTTGGTGCAACTACCGGACCTTGGTTGCAACAATGATCTATACGGTCCCAGTTATTGTCAATAACATCACAGGGGAGTGGTCAGGGGACAGGGAACAGGGGTGTGGGTGAGGTGTGGGAGTCCCGGGGGCCAGTCAGGGTGTGGGGTGTGGATAGGGGGCAGGGAAGTCAGGGGACAGGGAGCGGGGGGGTTGGACAGGGGTGGAGTACCATGGTGGCGGTTAGGGGCAGGGTTCCTGGAAGGGGGCGGTCAGGGGACAAGGGGCAGGAGGGATGGATGGGGAGATGGTTATGAGGGGGCTGTCAGGCGTAGGAACTGGGAGGGTGCAGATAGGAGGCGGGGCGCCAGACTATTTGGGGAGGCACAGCCTTCCCTACCCAGCCCTCCATACAGTTTTGCACCCTGATGTGGCCCTCGGGTCAAAAAGTTTGCCCACCCCTGGTCTAATGTCTCTCTGACTGGCCAGTCAGTGATTCAGGGAAGAGGGCCCAGCACCATGTCACCAGCCAGCTCTGCATGGAGCTCGGTCTGAGAGCCAGAGCACCAGGAGAAAACTTTAAACCCCTTTGTGAGTGAAGAGCTGGAGCAGCCTGTCCCGGATCTGTTTGCTCCTCACCCCATAGATGATGGGGTTGAGCATGGGGGGCACCAGGAGGTACACGTTGGCAATGAGAACGTGGAAATGCAGGGGCACATTGTGGCCAAACCGGTGTGCGAGGGAGGAGAAGAGAGCTGGGATGTAAAAGGTTAAGATGGCACAGAGGTGGGAGCTGCAGGTCCCCAAAGCCTTGAGCCGGGCATCCTTTGTGGGGAGGCTGAAGATGGCCCTGAGGATCTGGGTATAGGACACGGCGATAAAAATCATATCCAGACCCCTCACACAGAGTACCACAAAGAGTCCGTAGTAACTACTGACGCGGGTATCACCGCAGGCCAGCTTCACCACGGCGATGTACTCGCAGTACGAGTGGGGGATGATGTTGGTTCTGCAATATGGCAATTGCCTCGCTAGGAAGGGATAGGGCAATATGACCATGATGCCACGTAGCACCAAGGCCAGTCCGATCTTGGCCACCACGTGGTTTGTCAGGATGGTGGAATGTCTCAGGGGATGGCAGATGGCCACATAGCGATCGAAAGCCATGGCCACGAGGATCCCAGACTCCATCACGAAGAAGGAGTGAATGATGTACATCTGGGTGAGGCAGGCACTGAAATCGATCTTCCCAGAATTGAACCAGTAGATGCTCAGCATTTTGGGCAGGGTGGATGTGGACAGGACCAGGTCAGTGATGGCCAGCATGCAGAGGAAATAGTACAAGGGCTCATGGAGGCTCGGCTCCATCTTCACGATGAACAGGACGGTGAAGTTCCCCAAGATGGCTATGGCGTACATGGTGCAGAAGGGGATGGAGATCCAGACATGGGCCGCCTCCATGCCAGGAATGCCCAGCAGGATGAAGGTGGAGGGGTTGGTGAAGTTGGTTGTGTTGGAATCTGACATGGAGTAAGGGAGAAGTTGTTCAACTCTGAGGCGTTCCCAGAGTCTAGGGTGTTGGTCGCAGTACAAAAGCCTGGAATGAGAGACAATGTTAATATGAGACACTACGTACAGTACTGGGTACTTGTCTCATGGGTGAAGCAGATTGGTTGCTCTTCACACACATTTTCATTTTTCAGATAAACGAATTATGAACTGACCCTACTAATGCAAATTCTATATTTGACAGTCCTCAACAATTTCACATGTCATGGTCTGGGAAAGTCCATGGTATTCCCCGAGGCACCGAGTAGCTCAAAATCTGAAAGTGTAAAAAAAAAAGAAAAAAAAAAGCTTTGCCAATCCATGTACCGAGCGGAAACATCCCAACCAGAACCACGTCAGGGAAAAGCCCTGGGTGTCATCGAGAGATCTTCCATGGAAACCCCAGCTCATTCACAGTAGTGTCCACAACAAAGACAATGTTCAGATGCCTAGGGACTGGGGTGGAGAACAACCTGCTCTGGAAACGCACTCACTTCTGATCAGCCAGTCTCTATAAAGGATGTAGCAGATGGAAAGCGGATTTCTGAGCCAGGCTGTGAGAATGGGGGAGGCTGCCATATGCGGACAGACTGAAAAGTCTGGGACTGTTTACTTTATGGAAGCCATAAAGAAGGGGGCATATGATAGAGGAGAACAAAATAACGGAATGGAACTGATTCCATTCCAATGGACAAACAGAGACCAGCTCCCAACCAGTAATATCTATAGATAATTTGTGCTTCAAAAGGGCTAATTCCTCAAAGATGACAAATTATCCACAAAAATGATTGGGAGGGAAAAAAATATTCAGAAAAATGGGAATGAAAATTGGGAGTTCTTTAAGAAGAGTTTATAGCCAGCTAACAAGCCACAATTCCACAGTCAAGAAAGTGAAGATCTCATTTCAGATGAGCTGATGGAATACTTTCTGGTCCATTAGCAGTCAAGGAGGATGTTAAGCAGCATTTACAGAAGAACCTGAGAGTTACGAACACCAGAAACATAAACGATTAAAAATTAAAGGGAAAGTTTTTTTAAAAGGATTTGACAAGGTTAGGAAAAAATGGAAAATCTGGCATGGGATTAGTTAACAAAAAGTCTAAGAATATAGTGAATGCGATTCACCAACAGAGTTATGGAGACAGGTCTTGCCAAATAAGTTTTCATCCTTTAATGGCTGTACACGTTTGGTTGACCGAGGCAACTGCACATGTACAATAGACTTCGATGTCTCTGAGGCATTTGATGTAGTCGGGGAAAACATGCAGATCAAAACACTATCCAGTATCAGCAGAGCAGACGTAAAATAGGCTAAAAACTGGCTAACTGATAGATCTCAGGAAGCCGTTGTCAATGGGGCATTGCAGGGAATGGGGGTGATTCTAGTTCAGTTCTGCAGGGGTCAGTTCTAGGCCCACCTATAAACCATGGGTAATAACGGGCTCTGTAATATAGCAGAGAAAGGCAGAGCTAAGCCCAAGCGAGATAAATTTCAGTTGGAAATAAGGGCCAAGAGTTTAGCATTGAGGGTGATTAATCATTGGGACAAACTGCGAAGGGAAGTGGTGGATTCTCCAAGTCCCCATGTCTGCAAATCCAGACTGGATACTTTTCTGGAAGATCTGCTTGAGGGCTTGTCCACACTTAAAATGCTACAGCGCCACTACCACAGCTCTTCAGTGAAGACACTACTTACCCGTCAGCGTAGGTAATCCACCTCCCTGAGAGGCAGGAGCTAGGTTGACCTTATGGTGGGGACTACACTGGGGTTAGGCTGATATAGCTACATGTCTCAGGGGAGCAGATTTATTTGCTATTGCAAAACAAACAGTTTTAGGTTGCATTAACAGCATGCAAGTCACCGGAGATGATAATATTCCTCTACTGGGTGTTCGTTAGGCTTCAGCTGGAGCACTGTGTCCAGTTTTGGTCACCAATGTATAGGAAGGATCCAGAGAAATTGGAAAGCATCCAGAGGCGAGAGACAAAGATGATCAAAGGGATGGAATTCAAGCCATACGAGCAAAGCTTGCGGTCCCTTCTCACCCTGTGGCTCTATAATTCTATGACGTGAAATTGTACCGTAGATCAGGTCTTAGTCACACTGTGATGGTGCTGCCCGTAGGAGCCCGCTGAGGTTACTCAATCAGGGTGAACTGCACACAGAACGGGGCAAACAAACCCCAAACGCTGGTGGATAGTCCAATATTCAGGATTTACCAAGCCAGCACAAAACAGCTTCTATAGTACCTGGCTGGTTACTAAGAAGTCCAAACAACACAGTTCCCTTAAAGTGCCCAGCCTTCAGCCTCCATCCAGACACACACTGTCAGATATGATGATGATTACTGAAAATCTTAATTCATCATATAAAAGAACAGGTTCTTCCAATCCCAAAGGATCAGCCCCAGACTCAGGTCAAATAATAACTTAGATCTTATCCCAAATACACGCTACTAGTCAATTCTTATGAACTAAACTAAAATGTATTAAAAAAGAAAAGAGAGAGAGTGTTGGTTAAAAGGTCAATATACAGACAGACTTGAATTCAATTCTTGAGGCAGATACATGGCAGAGATGAGCTTGTAGTTGCCAAAAGTCCTTTTAGAAATAGTCCATAGGTTATAGTCCAATGTCCATATTCAGGGTGACTCCAGTCAGTGACTGGGGATCTCAATCCTTATGGCTCAGGGTTTCCCCTTCTTGAAACCCAAAGCAGATCTGAGATGAAGAAGGATCCTGTCCCAGAGTTTTTATACACTTCCAGCAGCCATCTGGCCTGAGACAACAATAGGCTTAACTGTCCTTCTCCCAAACATCATGGCAATTAGCACAAGGTCATGTATCCATTACACAGTTCAGACACAGGTTATCACAATCTTCAAAAGAGACATAGACAATAATACTATTTCACTCTGATGTCTTCCTAAAAGTTAATATTCCTTTTTTGATCTTTGAATCAAAGCTATAGCCATAGACAAGACTTGTTTGCTTACATCCCAAGAGCTGAACAAACATCTACTCTTCTATCTCTAACAATGCAGGTTTGCATTTCAAAGCTCTATTCATTTACATCTCTTCTTACCCAGTCTTTACAGTTCGGCCATGGGTCAGGTCAGTCTGTGAGTTCATTAACTCTTTCAGGCCCTGTCACCTTTCAATGAGATATTATATTATACTCATAACATCACACACACACAAATCTTTGGCCTCAATACAGGGGTAACTGGGTGAAATGTAACACCCTGTGTTATAGAGTAGGTAATACGGGATGATCTACTAGTGCCTTTTGACCATGAACCCTACGAATCTATCAACAGAGAAACTAGATCGAGCATTTATATTTACTCTGTCTCACCACTCACGACAAGGAAACATTCAGTTACATTGAAAGTCTGAACAGATAACACTGGTAAAAGAAAATGTAATGGCTGCGCAGAGCGGAAAGGAGCACAGTCTTACTGTCTCTCCCATCACGCCCATGTGGCACTGGATATGTTGAGCAGGTGAGCTCCGCAGCCAGAGATGGGTACCTGTGAATCCTGAGATGGAAGTGTCTTCCCTGGGAATCCCGCCCAGGTAGCCGTGTCCCACACCTCTCTCAGCCCAGCATCTGCAGCAATGCCGAGAGCCGACACAGAGATGTGCACCATTATAATAGAGCTCTGTGTAATCCCAGGGGGGTTCGCTCAGTCTCAAGGGGAGAAGCAGCATCTGGATGGAAATAGGCTGGAGACCGGAGACACTTTAGCTAATGTCTCTTGTTCCATGTCTGCACTTCTGTGTTATTTATCCCGCTTTAGGAGTAAACAGCAATCAAGGGACCTTCCCAAAGGGAGATGAGAACTCTTGGGCTCTGTGCTGAGGCAGAGAGGAATTGGCGGCTCTTTATCTGTGTATAGTTAAAAATTACAGTTCATTACTGTGACGTTGCAATCCATGTGCTTTAGGAAATAGGCTTATGAATCTGAAAATGGCACAGCTGGGATGTGCTGTATACAAAAGGTCTCTTGTAACAAATCACTGGAAAAGCTATAATGTGCGGAATTTGATTTTCCTATTCGTATGCATGTAGCCTTCTTAGATCTGAAGTTAGAAATATAAGGTATAAGCTTGTACTGCTAATGTAGTCAGATTAAGTGGACGCCATTAAGGGTGTTTCAGAAACAATGAGTTGTAAATGGCTCGTTTACCTGCAAGCCTTCCTGGTATGTGTGGGCCAGCCTGTGGGTAATGAAGAATGAGGTCTCACAGGGACATGTGACGACATCACCTGACACTGAAAGCCATTGTAAATCTTGTACTTTTCCATTCAGAAGGAGGGGTGAGTGCCAAGCACAGACAAAAGATTCCCGCCTTGTGCCAAAGCTATCAAAAGGGGTGGAGCAGGACAAACGGGGTGGCAGTCATCAGGGCCGGCTCTAGGCATCAGCAAAACAAGCATTTGCTTGGGGTGGCGAATTTGCAGGGGCGGCAGGGAGCCCTGGGAGCTGTCGTTCCTTGGTTAGCTCCCTGCCTATAGAGTCAGCCCCGGAGCAGGGAAAGAACTACATTTCCCAGCATTCCCTTGGCAGCTATCAACAGGAAAGGGAGGGGGAGGGAGTGAGATAGCTGAGACATGCTGTAGCTTGCTGTGTGAATGGAAAGCTGGCTGCTGAATGGTAGAGATACCATATTTTAACATTAAAAAAAAAAAGGATACTCCACTGGTGTGAGCTCACCTTGCAGCCCCCAAAGAAAGAATTGGGTGGACGAAATGGACAGTGCACCTCTCTATCTGAAGCCTAGCAAGGGAGGTAGGTGGATCCCACTAGAATTTAAAAGTAAGGGAGGGGAGGCTCTACTAGAGGACCTGGGCAGCTTTAGATACTGTAAAGCACGTAGGAGGATTTCCACTTCTGAGCCATGGAAGCAGAAATTGACTTTTCCGTTCCAGATTTAGCTAATACTCCGAAAGGGAATCTAGCACCTGCCTTCCAGATTTGAACACCCTCAAAATTCAGGAGTGCTCAAGCTCAGTTTGGGCAGCTGTTATTTAATTTCTCCCAAATCAAATATACTGATCCACTGTAACTCGCTGTAGAAAAAGTAGGATAAAATTGAGCAAGAAATGCTTCCCAGTGGTTGTTAGGACTGGAATTGCTATTTTCAACAGCCATTGTCTTTTTTTTTTTTAGTTTTGTTTGTTTAAAAGGAAGACAGTGATATTGCATTAGCAAATTCCCCATAGAAACAAAGAGTGGAACAAAAGAATAATAAAGGCACCTCAACTTTTCCTGATTAATGTAGGACAGTCTTATAATATGCATCCAGATATCCTTCAATCACACAAGCTGAAAATTGTTCCACTTTACTGCAGTTCTGTAACCATATGGGAACCAATCCTGTCTGTGTTCTGTGCACATCCAAAATTCCTGCTGAATGACCTGCCCTGGGACCAAGTTGCCAGTGACCCAGGGCTGGGGCGGCAGGAGGGTGCAGTTGGGGTGGGAGAGCCCAGGGCTGGGGCGGAAGGGGAGTGCGGGTGGGGGGGGGGAAGCCCAGGGCTGGGGCGGCAGGGGCGTGCGAGTGCGGGTGGGGGCGGGGGGAGAGCCCTCGGGTGGTGGGGGGTGGGGGCGGGGGGAGAGACGAGGGCAGGGGCAGCAGGGAGGTGTGTGGGGGAGCCCAGGGCTAGGGTGGGGGGCAGCCAAAATTTTTTTTGCTTGGGGAGGCAAAAAATCTAGAGCCGGCCCTGGCACTCATGAGGAAACCCCTGCTTACCACCTGCGATATCTGCTGGAAATAACAAGCAGTCTACAGGATCTAACAAGGACTGTACCGAGGAAAGGATTGGGCCCAGATTAGGAAGGAGTCTAGTTTGTGAAAGAAACTTATTGGAACATCTTTCAAGGTGAGATATTACCTGTAATCAGTTTCTTAATGTATTCGGCTTAGACTTGCGTGTTTTGTTTTAGTTTGCTTTGTGACTTACTTTATTCTATCCGTTATTACTTGAAACCCTTAAATCCTACTTTTTATACTTAATAAAATCACTTTTGTTTATTAATAAGCCCAGAGTAAGTAATTGGTACCTGTGGGAGGTAAACAGCTGTGCATATCTCTCTGTCAGGGAAATAGAGGGTGGACATTTTATGAATTTATCCTGTATAAACTTTATGCAGAGTAAAACAGATTTAACCGCTTTCCCAGTGTTCAGAAAGGCTGCACACTGGGAAAGTCCCTGTTAACTGAGAAGCCTCTGGGCTGAGTGAATCTCAGTTTCTGTGAAGTGCAGAGGGGCGTGGTCCAACCTGTGGGTCTGTGCTGAAGCTGAACTGGAGTGTCTGGCTCAGCAAGACAAGAGTGGAGGGGCGCCCGTTCTGGCAGGAGGGTTGTCATCAGTGGTACCCCAGCACATCTACTGACAGCCGCGAGGGGATCTCTACTTAATTAGGCACCTGGAAACTCTAGGTTTTGGGCAGATAACTTAGCAATTAGCTGACAAGAGCACTGTATCTAATTCCTGTCTAACAGAAAGAAAAATAAATAAATATTAGACCAACTCAGCTCTGGTACTAACATTTTCTTACATCTTACATCTAGTCACTTAAGGGATACTGGTGAGTTTTAAAATTTGAATGTATGTTCTTACTTTGTTTCTAACTCAGGAAAGAGAGACCCCTTCAGGACTCCTGGGTTCTAGCTCAGCTCTGGGAGAGGAGAGGGGTCTAATAGTTTACAGCAGGGGGCGATACATCTGCAATCTATATAAGAACATCAGAATGGCCATACTGGGTAAGACCAATGGTCCATTTCTCCCAGTATCCTATCTTCCAACAGTGGCCAATGCCAGGTGCTTCAGAGGGAATGAACTGAACAGGTGATCATCAAATCATAGAATCATAGAAGAATCTGGTTGGAAGGGACCTCAGGAGGTCATCTAGTCCAACCCCCTGCTCAAAGCAGGACCAACCCCAACTAAATCATCCCAGCCAGGGCTTTGTCAAGCTGGAACTTAAAAACCTCTAAGAATGGAGATTCCATCACCCCTCAAGGTAACCCATTTCAGTGCTTCACCACCTCCTAGTGAAATAGTGTTTCTTAATATCCAACCTAGACCTCCCCTACTGCAACTTGAGACCATTACTCCTTGTTCTGTCATCTGCCACCACTGAGAACAGCCAAGCTCCATCCTCTTTGAGACCCCCCTTCAGGTAGTTGAAGACTGCTATCAAATCCTCCCTCACTCTTCTCTCCTGCAGACTAAATAAGCCCAGTTCCCTCAGCCTCTCCTCGTAAGTCATGTACCCCGAATCATTTTTGTTGCCCTCTGCTGGACTATCTCCAATTTGTCCACATCCTTTCTGTAGTGGGGGACCCCCAACTGGACTCAGTGCTCCAGGTATGGCCTCACCAGTGCCGAATAGAGGGGAATAATCACTTCCCTCAATCTGCTCGCAATGCTCCCACTAATTCAGCCCAAAATGCCACTAGTTTTCTTGGCAACAAGGGCACACTGCTGACTCATATCCAGCTTCTCATCCACTGTAATCTCCAGGTCCCTTTCTGCAGAACTGCGCCTTAGTCAGTCGGTCCCCAGCCTGTAGCGGTGCATGGGATAAATGCCATGATTCCTATACTATGGACAACTTTAACATCTACATTCACTTGATATTAATTGGGTTCCAAACATTTGCCAGAGCTTGTAGGGATAAAGTAGCTATTTTCTTTAGCTCTTGGCAAGATCACCTGAGACATACAGGAACCATGCTGCAAGAGCAGATCCAATCCACTATTGTTCTAACCAAGTTTTGCCTTGAGTTTGTAAAGAGATTCAATCATGCTATTGAACATGACTTTGATAAACCATTTCTGTTATACGCTGATACAGCTTCTAACCCCATACTAGCTGTAGTAAGACCGAACCAAGGATGGGGAGCTCTTGGCATGCAGTCAGCAATGTTTGTGTCATCCCTTCCTGCATCAATTTTGCGTTGGAGGTGCGATGTTATCTACATGAATTGTGACCGTATAGATCATTGTTGCAACCAAGGTCATATAGTTGCACCAAATCTTGTACAAGTAAGGTGTCTATGAAAAGGTTGTAGTTTGCTGAGTGTGATTATGCTCTTTGTAAATGATGACTGACTCCAGCTCTGCCGGAGCATTCAGCTATCTGCTGACACTGGAAACATCAGGGGAATGTATGATGGCATCAAGAAGGCCATGGGACCCACCAAGAAGTGGAGAGTGTCACTAAAGTCTGCAACAGGCGAAAACATCCAGGACAAGGGCAAGCAGATGGATAGATGGGTGGAGCACTACTCTGAAGTGTACTCCAGGCAAAACACCGTCACCGAAGCTGCCCTCAATACCGTGGATGGTTTTCCCGTTGAAACTGAGCTGGACGAGAAGCCCACCGTGGAAGAACTGAAGAAAGTCATTGAGAGCTTGTCCACAGGAAAGGCTCCAGGAAAGGATGGCATCCCACCAGAAGTTATCAAGTGTGGCATCAATGTCCTCCTAGAACACCTCCACGACCTCCTCTGTCAGTGCTGGGACGAAGGTGCAGTACCTCAGGATATGAGAGACGCCAACATGGTGACCCTCTACAAGAACAAGGGTGATAGAAGCGACTGCAACAACTACAGAGGCATATCACTCCTGAGAGTTGTGGGTAAAGTCTTTGCACGCGTGATCCTGAACAGACTGCAGAAGCTTGCTGACAGAGTTTACCCAGAGTCACAGTGCGGGTTCCGAGCAGGGAGATCCACAACTGACATGGTTTTCTCCTTAAGGCAGCTGCAAGAGAAATGCAGAGAACAGCATAAGCCGCTACTCCTTGCCTTCATAGACCTGACCAAAGCTTTCGACCTTGTGAACAGAGATGGGCTGTTCAAGATCCTGGCAAAGATTGGCTGCCCACCGAAGTTGCTGAGCGTGATCCAGTCTTTTCACGACAACATGAAAGGCATAGTACTGTATGATGGCTCGTCCTCCGATGCCTTCGACATCCACAGTGGAGTAAAACAAGGCTGCGTTCTCACTCCCACACTCTTCGGCATCTTCTTCGCAGCGTTGCTGAAACGTGCCTTTGGAAATTCCACAGAGGGAGTCTATCTCCACACCCGGTCTGACGGGAGACTTTTCAATCTGGCTCGACTAAAGGCCAAAAGCAAGGTACGAGAGGCAACAATCAGAGATATGCTGTTTGCAGACGACGCTGCCCTGGCCACCCACACAGAAACCGATCTCCAGCATCTGATTGACCGCTTTTCCAGAGCTTGCGAAGAGTTCGGGTTGACAATCAGTCTTCAGAAGACCAAAGTTATGGCCCAGGATGCGGAACATCCAAGCATTGCCATCAATGACTATGTGCTAGAGGTGGTCAGTCAGTTCACCTATCTTGGATCTACCATCATGGACAACCTCTCCCTGGACCCTGAGATCAACCGTAGAATTGGCAAGGCCTTCACAATTTTGGCCAGTTTGTCACAGAGAGTATGGAACAACAACATGCTAACCATTAACACAAAGGTCGCTGTGTACTGCGCATGTATGCTAAACACTCTTCTCTACACCAGCGAAACTTGGACTCTCTACGCTTCGCAAGAAAAGAGAATGAACGCCCTCCACATGCGCTGCCTCCGTCGCATACTCGGGTTCACTTGGAGTGATCGAATGACGAACAACGAGGTGCTGGAATGTGTCAAGATCTCCAGCATGTTCACTCTCCTCCGTCAATGCCGCCTCAGATGGCTTGGCCATCTAAGTCGTATGGAAGATGGACGGATCCCCAAAGACCTGTTGTATGCTGAACTTGCCTCCGGAAACAGAGCTACAGGACGGCCCCACCTTCGCTTCAAGGATGTCTGTAAGAGGGACCTGAAGACTGTTCAAATTGACATCAACAGCTGGGAAGAGCTCGCCCAGGACAGATGCAGATGGAGACACGCTCTGACCACTGGATTGAAAAGTGGCGAAGACAAGCTGCGGCAGCTTGCCGAGGAAAAGCGGGTTCAACGAAAAAGGAAGCAGCGGCTCCAACCCACAGTTGACACCGCCTTCAAATGCAGCAAATGCAATCGAGACTGTCACTCTCGTGTGGGGCTCTATAGCCACAATAGACGCTGCACAACCATCAACTAAACGTTCCCCATGGGCGCATATCCATCGTCTCTCGAGACTAACGGACGCCAACAACAACAACAATGTGTGCAGCATTTTTATATTTAAAGGTATGAATATTGTCTATCTACTTGTATTTCAATGTGTTCGATTCTAAGTAGCACCAGTGAAGCATTTGGCCAACTTATTGAGAAGGGACTATTCAGATTAAGTGCCCAATCAAGAAACACTTAACTGACAATGGACCTTGGGAGACACCAATTCACATCTGAGGAGCCTTCATGGGAATGTTCATGGTATCTTGAGCAATGACTGCTATACCTGTAAAGAACTGAGTCATGCATGGACATGTGACTTGCCCATGTGACTCCAAACTCCATCTTGCTGCTGTGATTTTGCATGGTAAGAACAAAGGGGTGTCCTTGCACATGGCAGAGGATATAAAAGGCCATGGAAACCCCTCCATTTGGTCTTCATTCCTGCTTCTAACCTCTGGAGGGACTTTGCTACACATTGAAGCTCTGAAGAAAGGACTGAATGACCCATCCAAATCTGTGGTTCTACTCCAGAGACTTGTCTTGAGCCAGCAGTTTATTCCACCACTGCTATAAGCCTAAACCAAGAACTTTGCAATTGTTGTGTGTATTTGATTCTATTTAACCAATTTTAACTCTCATCTACATTTCTTTCTTTTTATGAATAAACCTTTAGATTTTAGATTCTAAAGGAATGGCAACAGAGTGATTTGTGGGTGAAATCTGAGTTATATATTGACCTGGGTCTTGGGCTTGTTCCTTTGGGATCAGGAGAACCTTTAATTGGGGACACTGATTTTCATAACCACTTGTTCCTATAAGGAGAGTTATTGGTGGTGATACAAGAGAACTGGGGCATCTGAGGGAATTGCTTGTATGCCTTCTGGTTAGCCAGTGGGGTGAAACCAAAGTCTTCTCTGTCTGGCTGGTTTGGTGTCTTAAGGACCCGCAGCTTGGGCTGTGACTGCTGTGCTCTAAGCACTTTGTCCTGCATTGATACTCTCAATGTGTCCCCCCAGAGCACCACATGTTACAGAGGACTCCCCTCAGCCCTCTCTTGCCGCAGCAGCTTGGGGCCGGGGGAGATGCACCAGGCCGGGGGCAGGACGCCTCTCATCTACCATGGCACCTCTAGCTGGGCTGGGCGAGGCCGGGCCGGGCCGGGGGAGGGGCACCTCTCCCCGCCAGTATGGCCCTTGATAGCTTGCTGTGCGGCCACACAGCTTAGAAGGAACTTTGTGGGTGACCCCTAGTTTTTGTCTTATGGAAAGGAGAAAATAACATTTCCTTATATCCCCCCTTCGTCATCCCTTTTCCAAGCTGAAAAGTCCCAGTCTTTTTAATTTCTCATACAGAAGCCGTTCCATACCCCTAATCATTTCTGTTGTCCTTCTCTGTACCTTTTCCTATTCCAATATATGTTTTTTCAGATGTGGCAACCACATCTGCACTCAGTATTCAAGGTGTGGGCGTACCATGGATTTATATAGAGGCAAAATTATATTTTCTATCTTATTATCTATCGCTTTCTAAATGATTCCCAACATTCTGTTCGCTTTTTTTGACTCCCGCCGCACATTGAGTGGATGTTTTCAGAGAACTATCCACAATGACTCCAAGATCTCTCTCTTGAGTGGTAACAGCTAATTCAGACCCCATCATTTTCTAGGTATAGTTGGGATTATGTTTTCCCTTGTGCATTACTTTGCATTCATCAACATTGAATTTCATCTGCCATTTTGTTGCCCAGTCACCCAGTTTTGCGAGATCCCTTTTGTAGCTCTTTGCAGTCTGCCTGGGACTTAACTGTCTTGAGTGGTTTTCTTTCATCTGCAGATTTTGCTACTATTTATGAATATATTGAATGTGACTGGTCCCAGAATAGACCCCTGGGGGACACCACTAGTTACCTGTCTCCATTCTGAAAACTGACCATTTATACCTACCCTTTGTTTCCTGTCTTTTAACCACTTGCCAATCCATGAGAGCACCTTCCCTCTTATCCCATGGCAGCTTACTTTGCTTAAGAGCCTTTGGTGAGGGACCTTGTCAAAGGCTTTCTGAAAATCTAAGTACACTATATCCACTGAATCTCCTTGGTCCACATGCTTGTTGACCCCCTCAAAGAATTCTAGTAGATTGGTGAGGCATGATTTCCCTTTACTAAAACCAAGTTAACTCTTCCTCAACAAATCATGTTCATCTCTGTGTCTGACAATTCTGTTCTTTCCTATAGTTTCAACCAGTTTACCCGGTACTAAAGTCAGGCTTAACAGAAATCCATCAAAATGCACAGCCCCACCTATTGTCAAACGCACGGTGCTGTTTGAGTACCAGATCTGTCTGGAGGGATCAGGTTAGCTAGTTATTCATTGCTGTGGGTAAAATGTGAGCAGGAAGTTTATTTTCCCTCGACGCATGTCACGCCACCCTAGAATAGTGACCTGTCCCACAGTTTGAGAATCTTTGGACTACATGATCACAGTGGTTCCTTCTGGCCTTATCTATCCATCTGTTAATAATATTGCAGTAGAGTTACTACTGACCTGGGAAGAAAGAGCAGGGAGCGGGCCCACTCTGCACATGAAAGAACATGATTTGGAATAATCGAGACTGGAGAAGATTGTGAGGAGCTTGAGAAAACCCCACTGAACCAGGGGGATGGGCAGCCCCATGGCAGGTGGAATCTAGTGCTGAAAAAGGCAATATGATGCAAATGTCAGGGCAAATATTCACTACTCATACATCTTACAGGGTTTTTGGTATCAAAACACAAGGAAAAGCCAGGGGCAGAGTTCAGCCAAGATCCCTGCTCAGTGGGTAGCACACTAAGAAAAGCAAGGAAGATGTTAGGATGCCTATGGAATGGGATGTAGAAAACCAGTGGAGAGTGTTGAAATGCTGCTATAGATGTCAGTTGTTCATCGTGCGCTGGACCCTGTGCTCAGTTCTGGTCACCCTGTCTGAAAAAGGCTACAAGAGACCCAGAGAGAGTTCAGAAACAGGCGACAAGGATAAGCAGACGCCAGTGACTTCTGTAGGGAGAACCCCCCTGGGCCTGTTTGGAATGGAGATAAGGAGGACAGAAGAAATCAAGCACTGCCTAGGAGAGAGAAGTATTCACCCTGTCTCAGAATACAAGAGCCAGGGGACAGTCAATATATTGGAGTTGCAGATGAAAACCCAGGCGTTCTGATGGCTTATTCACCCCTGTGCTTCAGGGCATCAGCCACCCTGTAACTCCGGGGGTCAGGAAGGAACTTTCCCAGTGGGTAGGTTATCCTATCACTAAGGTTAAGAGTCTCTCACAGGTATATTTAGTAAAAGTTAGGGACAGATCACAGGCAATAAACCACAATTCACAGAAGCCTGCGTCCTGCCCCTAAGTTTTACTAAATATACCCTGGTGTGGGGTGAACTAACAGTGGGAGTTCTGCCAGGGCCTGGCTGCTGGCCAGCGGCCTCCGTGGCCCCATGAGCAGCACGTGGTTCCAGCCCCAGGGGGACCGACCCAACTGAAAATGTGGCTTTAACGGGTGCTTAAACAGGTCTGTATATATTCCTTTCTTTCTATAGACATTAGATGCTCCTGTCTGCCAAAAATGCTATAGTTTTCAGGTGCCTAAGTATCTCAATAATAATGATTAAAGAGTTAGAAAACCCGCCTTATAGGGACAGACCCAAGGAGCTCGATCTATTTAGCATAACAAAGAAGGTTGAGGGGTGATTTCATCAGCCGGTAAGTTAATATGTAATAACGGGCTGTTTGGTGTAGCACAGAAAGGTCTAACACGATCCAAAGGCTAGAAATCGCATCCAGACAAATGCAGACTGGAAATAACGTGCACATTGTTAACAGTGAGGTTCATTAACTTTTGGGACATGTACAAACAGTCGTGGTGGAGTCTCCATCCCTGACCATTTTTAAATCAAGGCTGGGGGTGGAGGTCTGAAAGCTGTGCTCCAGGAGGCGGGGCTCCCAGGGGGTTTGGGGGCAGGGCTCCCAGGGGGTTTGGGGGCAGGGCTCTAGTTTGCGTTGTGCAGGAGGTCGGATTAGAGGACCACAAGGGGCCTTTCAGGCCTTGGAATCTATGAATCTCAGCTTTCATTTACATTTCAACCCAGGAGACCCTGGGGGCATGAGGCTCACCCATTCGATCCATAGAGGAGAAACACCAACAAAACACCACCCACCCCTTGTGTCCCTGAGGCTTTTCTAATTTCTCTGGCCCCCGACAGCCCCTTGCTGGTACAGCCTCCTTCGTCCCTGCCTGCTTCCCATGAGCATTTTAACCCAAACGGTCCCACATTGAGAACAAGAGGGACTTGAAGACTCTCAGAAGAGATCGCTCCAAATCCACGGGGATCTCTGAGCCAGGGCATGTTGTGAAGGCCAAAAGTCTAACTGGGTTCTGAAGAGAGCCAGAGAATTCCCTGGAGGGCTGGCCCACCAATGGCTATTGGCTACTATGGGCAGCTGCTCTCAGATCTGTCCCCTCAACAGAACGGCTCAGGTGTGGGAATCTCCCTCATATCCCCTGCAGTGAGGATTGATGCAAAGGCCATACTTGAGTTCCCCTGAGCATGCTTTGGATTGAAGAACTTTAGCCTTTTCCCCAGCGCTCCAAGGCCACTCTCCGCAGGATATTGGTGGTAAATCTATCGGTCTCTCTCCTAGATCTGGCCACATTGGTTCTATAGTTTGCCCACAGCCTCTGGACCAATTTGGTTTTGTTGAAGTGACCCAAATATAAGTGGCAGAGTCACTGGTGACAGGAGAATGTCGCCTTGTCTCTGCCAGTCTCACCCCAGCTCTCCAAGGCACAGAGCAGAGGAGAAATGACAGCAAATGCATCATTACCGAGTTCAGGTTGAAAAGGCCCCAGAGAAACACTGTGCTTTGGGATGTGAGGTGCTCTGTCCGAGGCTGCACTGATCAGCAGAAACAGGAGTAAGTAGCTCTTTCTCTGGGGAATATTCTCAGCACCCTCTCACGGATCTCCTTCGCCCTCACCCCGTATACGACTGGGTTCAGCATGGGGGGCATCAGGATATGGAAACTGGCCACCAGAACGTGGGCAGAACGGGGAATCTGCCTGCCGAACCTGTGTGTGAGGTAGGAGAAAAGCACCGGGGTGTAGAATATGAACATCACGGCCACATGGGAGCCACAGGTGCCGAGAGCCTTGAGGCGCGCGTCCTTGGAGGGGAGCCGGAAGACGGCCTGGAGGATACGAACATAGGACAGGAAAATCATGATCAAATCCACCACTAAGAGGGAAACTAAAAACAAGTCATATTCTCCATTGGCCCTTATGTCAGCACAGGCCAGCTTTGCAATTCCCATGTGCTCGCAGTAGGAATGGGCAAGGACACGGGTCCCACAGAAGGGCAGACGGTCAACCAGGAATACCATGGGGAGGATGAGGACTCCGGGCTTCAATAGAATCACCAGGCCTATCAGCGCGAGTCTCTTCTCGGCTAAGATGACAGTGTATCTCAGAGGGTCACAGATGGCCACGTATCTGTCAAAGGCCATGGCCAGAAGAGCGGCTGACTCCATCCCCGTGAACGTGTGAATGAAGAACATCTGGGCGAGGCAGCCACCAAAGCTGATCTCTCGGAAGTTGAACCAGAAGATGCCCAGCATCCTGGGCACGGTAGCAGTGGAGAGGCCCAGGTCGACGGTGGACAGCAGGCACAGCAAGTAGAACATGGGCTGGTGGAGGCTGGGCTCGGTTTTGATGATGAGCAGGAGGGTGCAGTTTCCCAGCAGGGTTATGATGTAGACAGTGCAGAAGGGGATGGAGATCCAGACGTGTGCAGCTTCCAGCCCCGGGATGCCCAGCAGGAGGAAGGTGGAAGGGTGGGAGTAGGTATAATTGAGCAGCGCCATCTCTGGCGGTTGCTGATGTCCCTGCTCCTGGCACAGATGCTCCCTGCAAGGAAAAACAGCACTGCTTTACTCTGCTTCGTGTCGCTCCTCCAGACTGTACTTAAGAGCCAAAGAGAGAAACTACCAGAAAGAGAAACAAGCAAGTGAAGAAAGGGAAGCTGCCAGCTGAGACGGAGAGTCAGTGAGAGCCAGGGAGGCCTCTAAAGACAGCAGGAGCCCCAGAGCAGAAGACTTTCACACCAGGGAGTAAGGCCGCGAGGAGGGACACACAGGAGGGACTGCGGTACTACAACATCCTTGGAATTTCTAAATCTTACAGAGGGCAGTTTCCTTGCTCAGAAAGTGCGCATCGAACCCGGGAGAATTCCAGACCAGTAATGGACACACTTGCTGCTTTACCTGGGCCAGTTTCACAAGGCTGAAAACAATTCTATTCTGAGCCAAAGGAGCGGGGAGGCAGAATTGAATTAGAAAAATGTGAATGATAACTGAGACTCTTTTAAAAATCCCTGATGAGATGCCCAAAATGTCACAATCCCACAATCAAGAAAGAAGGTCGTGCTGGCTAAAATATCTGACCCGGTTTAGAGGGGAAGTGAAGGTAGGTTTAAAAAATAAATGGAAGAAAGGGGAACTTATGGAGTCTATAGAACTGATAAGAGAAGCCAAGGGACGCAAGGAGAAATCCATGGCCAAGAGAGTTAAGGACAATAAGAAGGAGTTTTTAAAATACATTAGGAACAAAAAGAATCCAGACAATGGTATTGGTCATTACTGGCTGAAGAGCTCAAAAGGTAGTTAATGTTGATTTTCAATCAATTTACCAATTTACCAATTTTTAAAAAGGGTAAGCAGGATAACACAGATAATTATAGGCCTGTTAATCTGATAGATCCCAGGCAAGATGATGGAGCAGCTGGTACAGGTCTCGATAAATAAAGAATTAAAGGAGGGTAATGTAATTAATGCCAATCAACATGGGCTTACAGAAAATAGATCCTGTCAAACTAACTAGGAATCTTTTATTGATGAGATTACACGTGTGGTTGATAAAGATAATAGTGTTGCTGTAATAGACTTCTGTAAGGCGTTAGACTTGGTACTACATGACATTTTGGTACTTGGTACTACATGACTTCTAGAAAGATAAAACATGAACATAGCGACCTGGAAGAAAATATAGAATCATAGAATCTCAGGGTTGGAAGGGACCTCAGGAGGTCATCTAGTTCAACCCCTGCTCAAAGCAGGACCAATTCCCAACTAAATCATCCCAGCCAGGTCTTTGTCAAGCCTGACCTTAAAAACCTCTAAGGAAGGAGATTCTACTAACTCCCTAGGGAACCCATTCCAGTGCTTCACCACCCTCCTAGTGAAATACTGTTTCCTAATATCCAACCTAGACCTCCCTCACTGCAGCTTGAGACCATTACTCCTTGTTCTCTCATCTGCCACCACTGAGAACAGCCGAGCTCCATCCTCTTTGGAACATAATTTCCTCCTGTAAGAAGTTTGCAAATGACACACAAATTAGGGGAGGGGTAACTAATGACAAGTACAGGTCATGGATTCAGAGCAATCGGGATCACTCGGTAAACTGCGAACAAGCATTTTAATGTGGCTAAATGTAAATTCATCCATCTGGGAACAGAGTACGCAGGTGATCCTTCCACCATCGGGGCCCTATCCCAGGAAGCAGCAACTCTGAAAAACATTTGGGGGTTGTTGTGGATAATCAGCTGGACAGGAGCCTGCAGTGTGAGCCCAAAGAGCTAACGCCACCCTGTGCTGCATTGAGGGTAAAGAGGTGATTTCCTCTCTGTATCTGACACTGGTGCACCCGCTGCTGGAAGCCTGTGTCCAGTTCCAAGACCCACTGTCATAATCATACAGCTAAGGGTAGCCTAGAATTCCTCCTTACCTGTAGGAGCTCAAATAACCTGGTTGGCACCTGACCAAAAGGACCAATGGGTAAGAAGATACTTTCAAATCTGGGCAGGGGGAGGCTTTGTTTGTGCTCTTTGTGTGTGTGTCCTCTCGGAGCCAGGCAGAAAAAAAACAGCTCTTAAGAACCTGCCTAGAAAGAATTACAAAAATAGTAAGTAAAAGCCAGAGAAGGCATTAGATTATCTTTTGTTTAAGCTTGTGAATTTCCCCTTTGCTAGAGGGGGGTTTGTTCTGGTTTTTTTTGGACCTCACTTTCCGTCATCCTAGCCTTCCTATGCTTAACCTAGCCTAACCGAGAGCTAGGAAAAAAAAACCACGTATGAATTCCCCTGCAGCTCCAGCTGCTCTCAGCTTAAAACCTCCCTGCTTCCAAGCAGCGAAAAGGCAAAAAAAATTTTTTTTTGTCCTTTTAAAATCCTAAGCTCTGTGCTTTTGGTTCCTCTGCCACCATGTCATGGTTCCCTCCCCACTCTGAACTCCGGGGTACAGATGTGGGGACCCGCATGAAACACCCCCTAAGCTTATTTCTACCAGCTTAGGTTAAAAAATCCCCCAAGGCACAAATCCTTCCTTGTCCTTGGACGGTATCGCTGCCACCACCAACTGATTTAAACAAACATTCATGGAGGGCCACTGGGAGCCCTATCGCCCCCAAATATCCCCCCAAGCCCCTTCACCCCCTTTCCTGGGGAGGCTTGAGAATAATATCCTGACTAAGTGAGGTTACAAAGTGAGCACAGATCAACCCTTGGGCTTTTAGGACACTAAAAACCAATCAGATTCTTAAAAACAGAACTTTATTATAAAGGAAAAAAAAGTAAAGAAGCACCTTCGTAAAATCAGGATGGAAGGTAATTTTACAGGGTAATCAGGTTCAAAACACAGAGGATTCCCTCCTAGGCAAAACTTTAAAGTTACAAAAAAACCCCAAACAAACAAAAACAAACCCAGGACCAAACCCCGCTCTAGAAAAGGGAAAATTCACAAGCTAAAACAAAGGATAATCTAACGCCTTCCTAGGCTTTTACTTACTATTTTTGTAATTCTTTCTAGGCAGGTTCTTAAGAGATGTTTTTTCTGCCTGGCTCCGAGAGGACACACACACAAAGAGCATAAACAAAGCCTCCCCCTCCCCAGATTTGAAAGTATCTTCTTTCCCCATTGGTCCTTTTGGTTAGGTGCCAACCAGGTTATTTGAGCTTCTTAATCCCTTACAGGTAAGAAGGAATTCTAGGCTACCCTTAGCTGTATGGTTATGACACCCACCATTCAAGATGGGGACAGACGCAAGGACTCAAACTATTTAGCTTACCAAAGAGAAGGTTGAGGGGTCACTTGATCACAGCCTGTAAATATCGACATGGGGGACAAATATTTAAGAAAGGGCCCTTCAGTCTAGCCGAGGAAGGGCTGCCATGATCCACTGAAATAACGAATAACAGGGACAGTAATTAACCGTGGGAACAATTTCCCAAGAGTCCTGGTGGATTTTCCATCACTGGCAATGGTTAAATCAAAACTGGGTGTTGTTCTAGCAGCTCTGATCTAGGGTTGTTTGGGGGCAGGGCTCTGGTCTGGGCGGTGCAGGGGGTCAGACGAGGGGATCACAGTGGTCCCTTCTGGCTCCGGACTGTACAGGGGCAGCAGGAGATCAAGGGTGGGGTTGGAGTTGGGAGGGGAAGGCAGAGGCGGGGGCGCTCAGCTCAGAGAGTTAGAAAACGGCATTTGGGGTGCAGGGAGTGGGTAACTAGGGGCTGTGTGCGGGCAGGGGGTTGGCCGGGTGAAGAGAGGGGGTAACTAGGGGCTGTGTGCAGGCAGGGGGTTGGCCGGGTGAAGAGAGGGGGTAACTAGGGGCTGTGTGCGGGCAGGGGGTTGGCCGGGTGAAGAGAGGGGATAACTAGGGGCTGTGTGCGGGCAGGGGGTTGGCTGGGTGAAGAGAGGGGGGAGCTGGGGCTGTGCGCGGGCAGGGGGTTGGCCGGGTGAAGAGAGGGGGTAACTAGGGGCTGTGTGCGGGCAGGGGGTTGGCCGGGTGAAGAGAGGGGGTAACTAGGGGCTGTGTGCGGGCAGGGGGTTGGCTGGGTGAAGAGAGGGGGGAGCTGGGGCTGTGCGCGGGCAGGGGGTTGGCCGGGTGAAGAGAGGGGGTAACTAGGGGCTGTGTGCGGGCAGGGGGTTGGCCGGGTGAAGAGAGGGGATAACTAGGGGCTGTGTCCGGGCAGGGGGTTGGCTGGGTGAAGAGAGGGGGGAGCTGGGGCTGTGCGCGGGCAGGGGGTTGGCCGGGTGAAGAGAGGGGGTAACTAGGGGCTGTGTGCGGGCAGGGGGTTGGCCGGGTGAAGAGAGGGGGTAACTAGGGGCTGTGTGCGGGCAGGGGGTTGGCTGGGTGAAGAGAGGGGGGAGCTGGGGCTGTGCGCGGGCAGGGGGTTGGCCGGGTGAAGAGAGGGGGTAACTAGGGGCTGTGTGCGGGCAGGGGGTTGGCTGGGTGAAGAGAGTGGGGAGCTGGGGCTGTGCGCGGGCAGGGGGTTGGCCGGGTGAAGAGAGGGGGTAACTAGGGGCTGTGTGCGGGCAGGGGGTTGGCCGGGTGAAGAGAGGGGATAACTAGGGGCTGTGTGCGGGCAGGGGGTTGGCTGGGTGAAGAGAGGGGGGAGCTGGGGCTGTGCGCGGGCAGGGGGTTGGCCGGGTGAAGAGAGGGGGTAACTAGGGGCTGTGTGCGGGCAGGGGGTTGGCCGGGTGAAGAGAGGGGGTAACTAGGGGCTGTGTGCGGGAAGGGGGGTAGCTTAGGGTGTAGTCAGGAGGTAGCTATGGACGATGTGCAGACAGGAGGTTCCAGTGACTGCCACGCCAGCTACCCCCTCCGGGCACTCTGAGCTCCCCCCTGTCTGCACAAAGCTCCAAGCTACGCTGTCCCTCCACCCTCAGTGGTTTTGAAACTTTTTGAGCTGAGCCCCCCCTTGAGTTATAATTTTTGGTTGCTCCCCCTCCCCCCTCCCAGACAGGTGGTGTGGCCGGCTGAGGAGGGTGCTGTCCCCCCAGGTACAGAACTCAAACTATCCCTATGAAGAAACTGATTTTCGGATGCTCAGTATCCCCTGGCCTCACGTTTCTGCTCTCACAGCAGTCGATGCCCCCTTTAGGAGGGGTCTCCAGGCCCGGGAGGGGCGGGGGGTTACAGACCTTGCCCGCGCTGTGGCCC
Organism: Macrochelys suwanniensis; assembly: GCA_033296515.1. Taxonomy (NCBI): domain Eukaryota; kingdom Metazoa; phylum Chordata; order Testudines; family Chelydridae; genus Macrochelys; species Macrochelys suwanniensis. Next base: position 69,122 of record CM065775.1, read on the forward strand.
CGGCTGTCTGCAGAGCTCAGAGGCTCACAAATAACGCAAGTGGGACTGAAATGCCGCGGCTGAGTGAGGGCGGCTAGCGTGAGTCCCAGGCCGAGCACAGCCAGGCGACTCGGCCCTGAGTTCTCGCTCCCTGCCCGGCTCCTCTGCTGCAGTTTTATGGTCTGGGAAGAAAACCTGTCTCCAAACCCAGGCCAATGGGATCGGCCCCCCTGCCAGCAAACCATCCAGGGCAGCACCTCCCTCTCTGAGCCACTCAGCCCCCCTCCATGTCACCCCGCTAAAGCCTTGCCCAGCCCAGCCTAGGCTGGCAGCAAACTCACCCTCCGTGAGCGTCGGGACCCCCACAAAGGCTGAGAGCCACGGCTGCTCACCTGGGAACCTGGGAGCATTATTAATATATCCCAGGAACCCCCATGGGGCCGCCTCCCTGCCTGGCCCCCAGGGAACTGAGCACGGCCTTCCAGACAGAAAAACATCGCCAGCCCCAAATAGCCCCTGAGCGTCCCTCCCCAGCTCCCTGGGTCTCCAGACACAGGGGAGCAGGGAGCGTGAATGGTCCCCCCGGCTCTGCCCATGCCGTGGGGCAGGACCTGCCGCTGCTGGGAGTCTGTCCCTCCGAGTGTGGAGCTCAGGGAGCGGGAGAATGAGCCTCGCGGAGAGGAAAGCCCAAAGCCACGGGAAGAGCAGAGATGGGCCTGGCTGGTGCCAGTTTCACCCAGTCCCATACAGGTGGGTCCCTGGGGGCCAGTCTGAGAGGTGGCGATGACGGGTCGTGCGGGTGGCCGGGGGGTTCTGCGTGTGGTGAATCCCCGGGCAGGGGGAGCAAGACCCGGGATCAGGGACACAGGATGGGGGGAATGATAGAAATGGGTGGGCTGGAAGGGACCTCAAGAGGTTGCCCAGCCGAGCCCCCCGTGCTGAGGCAGGGCCATGTACACCCAGCCCAGCCCTGGCAGGGGTTTGTCCAGCTGGTGATTAAACGCTTCTGGTGATGGAGACGCCACGACCATGAGCCACAGAACAGGCAAGAGTCACGGAAAGACACGGGGCATGGAACAGGCATGAGTCACGGAAAGACACGGGGCATGGAACAGGCATGAGTCACGGAAAGACACGGGGCATGGAACAGGCATGAGTCACGGAAAGACGCGGGCCATGGAACAGGCCTGGGCCACGAGTCATGGAACCAGCGTGGGCCACGGGGAGCAGCCGTGAGGACAGAGGCCTCTCCCGAGAGCGGCTGAGGAAAGCTCGTGCCCGTTGTCTGCAGCCTCCCCAGCCTGGAAGCTTTATCCTCCCTCCGTACTGATCCCCAAGGACCTCCCTGCTCAGCGGTGTCCTGGTGGGTGCCGGTGCCTCGGTGCTAAACAGGCTCCCCTAAGGGACCCCTCTGCTCTTCTGCCTGGCCCAAGACACCCCTCCCAGAGCCCTGCAGGCCAAGGCCCGACGGCCTGTGTGGATCATCGAGCCCGACCTGCGCGGAGACAGGCCAGAGATCTGCCCCCAGTAGCTCCCGTCTGAGCCAGAGCAGGTCTGTGAGCCCAAGAACCTCTCGGTTACCGACTGCCGGTGATGGGGACTCCCCTCAGCCTGGCCAGGCCGGTCCAATGGCTGAAAATTACACCTCGGGCCCAGCCACGGCCTTGTGCTTCCAGCCACGGCATCGTGTCCGACCCTCGTCTGCCACACGGCAGAGCCCCATCAAAGATTTGTTCCCCAGGCGGATGCAGGGCTGGAGGGGAGCAGGGGGGGGACACAATTGTAGGGGGGCTCAAGCTCAGCCCCCCGCCAAAAAAAACATCTGTCACAAGTGTGTGAGGAAAGTGAAATGGGCAGGGGAGGGGGCAGCCCAAGGCCCCGATTTTCTCTCTGTGGGCCTCGGAGAATTGGACGTTGTTCTTCGATGGGCCCTCGGGCTGAGCGTCCCTCAGCTCCCGGCAAGCACACGCTGGGCCGCAGAAACTCTCTGGCTTGGCCAGGCTCCTCTGACAAGCCAGGCCCAGGCGGGCGCAGAACCCAGGCGTCCTGGCCCCGCGAGCCAGCCGTGAAGAGGAATTTTCCAGGAGAGCTGCAGTAGGTTTAAACGGGGCCTGGTTTCCCTAAAGGGCAGAGCGCCCTGAGCCAGATCAGGCAGCCTGGGCACCCACCAGCCACTTTGACAACCTGCGTCCCGGCCACCCTGGCCAGCCAGGGCCCTCCGGCCCCCATGAGCTATGGGGAGACGCGGGCCGACTCCCACTGCGCTAACCCCGCCCCTCACACTCACACGGCTCTAACCCCGCCCCTCAGCTCAACCCCCGCCCCTCACGCTAACACGGCTCTAACCCCACCCCTCAGCTCTAACTCCGCCCTTCAGCTTTAACCCCGCCCCCATGCTCACACTGCTCTAACCCCACCCTTCAGCTCAAACCCCGCCCCTCACGCTAACACGGCTCTAACCCCACCCCTCATCTCTAACCCCGCCCCTCAGCTTTAACCCCACCCCTCATGCTCACACTGCTCTAACCCTATCCCTCATGCTCAGACTGCTTTAACCACGCCCCTCAGCTCTAACCCCGCCCCTCACGCTCACACGGCTCTAACCCCGCCCTTCAGCTCAAACCCCGCCCCTCACGCTCACACGGCTCTAACCCCACCCCTCATCTCTAACCCCGCCCCTCATGCTAACACTGCTCTAACCCCACCCTTCAGCTCAAACCCCGCCCCTCACGCTAACACGGCTCTAACCCCGCCCCTCAGCTTTAACCCCACCCCTCATGCTCACACTGCTCTAACCCCACCCTTCATGCTTAGACTGCTTTAACCACGCCCCTCAGCTCTAACCCCGCCCCTCACGCTCACACGGCTCTAACCCCGCCCTTCAGCTCAAACCCCGCCCCTCATGCTCACACGGCTCTAACCCCGCCCCTCATGCTCACACGGCTCTAACCCCGCCCCTCACACTCACACGGCTCTAACCCCGCCCCTCAGCTCAAACCCCGCCCCTCACGCTCACACGGCTCTAACCCCGCCCCTCACATTCACACGGCTCTAACCCCGCCCCTCACACTCACACGGCTCTAACCCCGCCCCTCAGCTCAAACCCCGCCCCTCACATTCACACGGCTCTAACCCCGCCCCTCACATTCACACGGCTCTAACCCCTTCTCCTCCAGCACCTTCGGGGGTGATTTTTCATCTCTCATTGCCAGGGCAGCGTAATGGTTCTTCATCATCGCAGTGGACGGGTTGGGTGTGGGGGTGCAGCGCTGCCTGCTGCCAGAAGTAACCAGCTGCCCGAGTTCTCCCTCTGACAGAGCCATCTCCTCCTCCCCCAGTGGTGTACAGCAGTTCTCTGTAGCTGGATAGCGTCCCCTGCCTCGAACGTCTCCACATCAATACTCTTGAGGAATTCCTCGTGTGCATGGATGTGCCTCGGCCTAGCCACCTCCTCCCGTAACTCTCCCACCTGCTTCCTGAGAGATTCCAGCAGCGGGCACCTCTCACACTGGATGGTCCCCCCAGCCTGGCTTTCTGAGAGTGGGACATGCAGGCCACAGTCTCTGCAAAGCCACACCAGGATTGGGTAGAGGCATCCATGGTCAGGTTGTCTGTCTGGATACAGGCGCAGGAGGAGGAGGCAGGAGCAGCGGTGGCACAAGCGATGTGGCCCTTCCTAACCATAGAGACTATCGCAGGACTCCCTCTTACAAACTCCCTCTCACACTCCCCTGTTTGCAGTCCCCTGTTCACTAGCTCCCCCTGGTCGCTTAGCCCCTGGCTTTCAGGCTTTCTCTCTTAGGTCAGCCCTGCCCCTTGTTATGGGTTCAGTCATAGCTATTATCTTTGGTAAATCATGGGAGACAGGAGAGATTCCAGAAGACTGGAAAAGGGCAAATATAGTGCCCATCTATAAAAAGGGAAATAAAAACAACCCAGGAAACTACAGACCAGTCAGTTTAACTTCTGTGCCAGGGAAAATAATGGAGCAATTAATTAAGGAAATCATCTGCAAACACTTGGAAGGTGGTAAGATGATAGGGAATAACCAGCATGGATTTGTAAAGAACAAATCATGTCAAACCAATCTGATCGCTTTCTTTGATAGGATAACGAGTCTTGTGGATAAGGGAGAAGCGGTGGATGTGGTATACCTAGTCTTTAGTAAGGCATTTAATACGGTCTCGCATGATATTCTTATCAATAAACTAGGGAAATACAACTTAGATGGGGCTACTATAAGGTGGATGCGCAACTGGCTGGATAACCGTACTCAGAGTAGTTATTAATGGTTCCCAATCCTGCTGGAAAGGTATAACGAGTGGGGTTCCGCAAGGGTCTGTTTTGGGACCGGCTCTGTTCAATATCTTCATCAACGACTTGGATATTGGCATAGAAAGTACGCTTATTAAGTTTGCAGATGATACCAAACTGGGAGGGATTACAACTGCTTTGGAGGATAGGGTCATAATTCAAAATGATCTGGACAAATTGGAGAAATGGTCAGAGGTAAACAGGATGAAGTTTAATAAGGACAAATGCAAAGTGCTCCACTTAGGTAGGAACAATCAGTTTCACACATACAGAATGGGAGGAGACTGTCTAGGAAGGAGTACGGCAGAAAGGGATCTAGGGGTTATAGTGGACCACAAGCTAAATATGAGTCAACAGTGTGATGCTGTTGCAAAAAAAGCAAACTTGATTCTGGGCTGCATTGTGAGCAAGACACGAGAAGTCATTCTTCCGCTCTACTCTGCGCTGGTTAGGCCTCAACTGGAGTATTGTGTCCAGTTCTGGGCACCGCATTTCAAGAAAGATGTGGAGAAATTGGAGAGGGTCCAGAGAAGAGCAACAAGAATGATTAAGGGTCTAGAGAACATGACCTATGAAGGAAGGCTGAAGGAATTGGGTTTGTTTAGTTTGGAAAAGAGAAGACTGAGAGGGGACATGATAGTGGTCTTCAGGTATCTAAAAGGGTGTCATAAGGAGGAGGGAGAAAACTTGTTCATCTTAGCATCTGAGGATAGAACAAGAAGCAATGGGCTTAAACTGCAGCAAGGGAGGTTTAGGTTGGACATTAGGAAAAAGTTCCTAACTGTCAGGGTGGTTAAACACTGGAATAAACTGCCCAGGGCGGTTGTGGAATCTCCATCTCTGGAGATATTTAAGAGTAGGTTAGAGAAATGTCTATCAGGGATGGTCTAGACAGTATTTGGTCCTGCCATGAGGGCAGGGGGCTGGACTCGATGACCTCTCGAGGTCCCTTCCAGCCCTAGAATCTATGAATCTATAGAGACCCCCTTGAGACTGTCACTTGATGCGCTGGGATGCCACCTTATAAAGGGTAAATTCATAAAATGTCCACCCTCTATATCACTGATAGAGAGAGATGCACACCTTTTATCTCCCCCCCCCCGTAGTAATCACTTACTCTGGGTTTATTAACAAACACAAGTGATTTTATTCAGTATAAAAAGTAGGATTTAAGTGGTTTCAAGTAATAACGAACAGAACAAAGTCAGTCCCAATAAAAATGAAACAAAACACACAAGTCTGAGCCTAATACATTAAGAAAGTGCTTCCTGGTAATATCTCACCCTGAAAGATGTTCCGATAAGCTTCTTTCACAGACTAGACTCCTTCCTAGTCTGGGCCCAATCCTTTCCCCTGGTACAGTCCTTTTTATTTCCAGCAGACATCTCAGGTGGCAAGCAGGGATTTTCTCATGACTGGCCGCCCCCTTTGTCCTGCTCCACCCCCTTTGATAGCTTTGGCACAGGGCGGGAGGCTTTTGTCTGTGCTTGGCCCTCACCCCTCCTTCTGAATGGAAAAGTTCAAGATTTAAGATGGATTTCAGTATCAGGTGACATGGTCACATGTCCCTGTGAGACCCCATTCTTCGTTATCCACGGGCTGGCCCACAGGGACACAGGGAGAAGCGCTTGCAGGTAAATAAACCCATTCACAGGTCACTAATTCTGAAGCAGCCTTAATGGCTTCCACTTAATATGTTTACATCAGTGATACAAGTTTATCTCTTCTTCTTCTAACTCCAGACATAGAAGTAATAGAAACAAACAAAAAGGATGAACACTCAGTAGAGTACAAGCTTTCTAATGACATGTTACAAGAGCCCTATTGCATAAAGCACACTCCAGTTCGGTCATATTCATAAGCCTATTTCCATAAAGCATATAGAGTGCAACGTCACAGCCCTTATTAATCACACAGCAGGAGAGTGATCACAAGACTGATGGAGGCTGATCGAAGATGATCAAGGGAAGAAAGGCTCAAACAGTCCCCAGACACACAAACCCAACTGACCCAGTAACTTAAATAAAACCTGAAAGAGAAAGAAAAACACAAACACACTGTCAAACAAATTCACTCAGCCCAAGGTTAGTCCACACACCTAGAGGGGAGGGATAGCTCAGTGGTTTGAGCATTGGCCTGCTAAACCCAGGGTTGTGAGCTCAGTCCTTGAGGGGGCCATTTAGGGATCTGGGGCAAAAATCTGTCAGGGGAAAGTACTTGGTCCTGCTAGTGAAGGCAGGGGACTGGACTCGATGACTTTTCAAGGTTGTTCTAGGAGATTGGCATATCTCCATTTATTTTTTATTTTTTTAACTCCCCTGTTTGCGGTCCCCTGGTCGCTTAGCCTCTGGCTTTCCCTTTATTTAGTTTTTTAGTAGTTTACATTGAACAGAGCACTGCACTGTTTTGCTTTTTTGTGTGTTTGTTTGTTTTGTTTTGTTTTTTGCTCTCTGCTGCTGCCTGATTCTGTACTTCCACTTCCCAATGAGGGGTAGGGTTGACTGGTGAGTTCGTAACTCTGGGGTTCGTAACTCTGGGGTTTGTAACTCTGGGGTTCATAACTCTGGGGTTCGTAACTCTGAGGTTCCGCTGTGTCCCTTGCTGAACGATGCCCGACACTCTGTTCCCTTCTTTGACGGCCGCTGCAGAACGATCGCTAATGACTCCAAGATCTCTGTCTTGCGTGGGAACAGCTAATGTAGAGTCCCAGTGTTCCCGCTAAGCTCTGTGGCCGCACAAGAGTCAATCAAGTGCTGAGCATCAGAGAAGGGCAACTAAAACGATTAGGGGTTTGGAACAGGTCCCATATGAGGAGAGATTAAAGAGGCTAGGACTTTTCAGCTTGGAAAAGAGGAGAGTAAGGGGGGATATGATAGAGGTATATAAAATTATGAGTGGTGTGGAGGAAGTGAATAAGGAAAAGTTATTCACTTGTTCCCATAATAGAAGAACTAGGGGCCACCCAATGAAATTAGTGGGCAGCAGGTTTAAAACAAATAAAAGGAAGTTCTTCTTCACACAGCGCACAGTCAACCTGTGGAACTCCTTGCCTGAGGAGGCTGTGAAGGCTAGGACTATAACAGGGTTTAAAAGAGAACTGGATAAATTCATGGAGGTTAAGTCCATTAATGGCTGTTAACCAGGATGGGTAAGGAATGGTGTCCTTAGCCTCTGTTTGTCAGAGCGGGGTGATGGATTGCAGGAGAGAGATCACTTGATCATTACCTGTTGGGTCCACTCACTCTGGGGCACCTGGCATTGGCCACTGTTGGTGGACAGGATACTGGGCTGGATGGACCTTTGGTCTGACCCAGTACGGCCATTCTTATGTTCTTATTTCATTAGTAGAGCTGCAAAGTTCTGGCAACTTGGGTTTAGATGCCCCCCTCCGCCCCCCGGTCTGCTGCCCCCCTGCTCCTGCCCTCTGCCCCGAAGCCCCTGGCCAGCTGCTCCTGGGACCCTCCTGCTTGCTGTGCAGAGGGAGGGGGGTCCTGATGTCAGGGTGTCCCCCTCCCCCAGCTTCCCCCATCCATGTACCCCATCTCCACAGCGTGTGGGAGGGGGGCAGGCTCAGGAGGGGGACGGAGGTGCCGGCAGCGGCTGTGGTCAGAAGGAGCCTTCAGACTGGTGAGTGTGACAGAGCTTAAAGAGACAGAGCCTGGTTCTCGTACACTCCCCACAAGCCAGCCACACCCACTCTGTCTCAGTCTCACACACACATAGGCTCTGTGTGTGTGTGTGTCTCTCTCTCTCTCTCTCTCACACACACACACACTGTCTCAGTCTCACATGCACACACATTCTGTCTCTTTCACAGTCATTTCCCAATACATACATGTGTTGTTGTTGTTCTTACTTCTTCATACTTCCTGCAGTGCACATCTACACTCTGTCATTCTCTCCTTTCCAAGTGCTGATTTAGGTTTCTGACTGCTTTGTGCATGTCAGAATTTTATTTCTCTTTTATGCAAAAATTTAAATCTTTGAGTAGTGAGTGAGTTCTACAATACCTAGCCTGTCCTGGCTGGAGTAATTAGCCCGATGGTAACTTTTTATATATTTTTTTCTTAGTTTTTTGTTTCCACTGGTGGCGCACATCCGCACATTACCTTGAGATTGGTGCAAATAGCAAAATTCATTCTGCAAATGGATGGGAAAATAATAAGATGGAACATTGGTGTTGTAGCCTTTTATTTTATTTAAAGTACATTTTGTAATGTGGTGTGACCCCACCGTGGCCTCGGCTCTGGTGGCTACAGTTTCAATCTTAACAGAGTGAAAGTCACCCCCGCTGCTTGCTTCAAATGTAGAGTCTCTAGGAACACATAAAAACCAAGGGGAGTGACCACACAGACAGTCATCAGACTACTTTATAAGTCTGATTAAAGTGACAACTACCCAAGCATATAGAAATTCTGTACACACCTATGCACCAGTTACAAAATAGTTATATTCCCGTCGTTAGCAATAGAGTTGGGGTCTGCTGGGTTTCAGAGTGGTAGCCATGTCAGTCGGTATCTGCAAAAAGAACGAGGAGTGCTTCTGGCACTTTAGAGACTAACAAATTTATTTGGGCATAAGCTTTCATGGGCTAAAACCGTTGACGCCCAACCTGTATCCTGTGATTAAGATACATGTCTGAGACAGGTGTGTTTTTACAGTATTTTTATGATCTAATATTAAACTTCTGGGTACTTTTGCACAATATTATCGCTTAGCGCCGCTTCTTCATAATCTTAGGGCATTGGGTTATTTTCCAGTCACTTATGCCATCATTTCTTGTCTCCAACGCCTAGAATAGCTAAACTAAAGTCTTGCAGGCCTCCACCTACAGTTTCTTGCGTTCCAGCGTGTCTTACACATGGCTAGTACTTGGTTCCTCTAAATACTGATCAGTCTCACACTTCTATAATTCCACAATTTAACATACAGTGAAAATATAGTATAACATGTTGATTAATCAGAACATCACAAACTAAGCGAATAATGAACTGAAATTAAGGCTACAATTTAGACCCCATCATTTTATCTGTATAGTTGGGATGATGTTCTCCAATGTGCATTACTTTGTCCACCTCATCCTGGAGCATCTTTGGGATTGGTCAGAGCCCTCCAGGGTGTTCAGAGGCCACCTCCAGGAACTCCTGGCTTCTCCTCCGTCTGGAACCCGTCTCTGCTACAGGCAGAGACCCGCAACCCAAGAGTTCCCTCTGCCGCCCTTGTGCCTCTCTCCTGCCCCAGCTTCTTCTGACTCGTCCAGTCTCTGAGTTTTTGAAGGGCTGGAACAACCCCTCCTCTCTCTGATCCCTCTTCTGGGGGAGGTTCCATTCATTCCTTGCCCATCCCTCTGCAGAGAAGCTGGAGAAAACTGCTTTTATTTAGAATTCAGTTACTCCCTTCTTCTACTGGGCCAGCTCTTGATAGGGCTAAGCGTCTTTAATGACCAACCTATTCGTAGACAGATGCCTCTGTTTCAGTCTTCTGTCCCTTCATACAAGGTGGGTGAGAGAAGAGGACAGAAAAGCCCAAAGACACAGGGGATACAGACAGTTTCTATAACAAAGGGTGAGTTAATGGGGTTTCCACCCATCTAGGTTTGATCCAGACACTCTGGTTTTTGGCTTCTGTGTCTGGGTGCCAGGCAGGGTTGTCAGGTGCCTCGTTTTGAACTAGAAAGTCTGACCAAAGAGGGGATCAGGCTGTGTCTGGTTCCTGCAGGACAGGGTGGAGGCATTGGGTGATTAACCCACGCCTGCCCCTCCTCAGCCGGGGGACACATGATACCCACAGGCAGGCCCCTTGTCAGGCTTCAGCTGCTCCCAAGCCACCCCAGGGCAGAGGGAGCCCACCTGTGGCACAGATGGAGGTGGAGAAGATCCAGTGAGTGATGGGGGGAGGGGAGTAGAGAAGCCAGGGACAAGAGCAGGGCAATTGTGGAAGACGTGGAGAAGGGGGCTGGTCTCGATGGACTAGGTGGGGCATGGGAAGGGGCCCAGGGGAAACATGTGGGGCAGAGCTCGGGGCCTTAAGGGAATGAGGGAGAGAGGGAGGAGTCACGGGGTCCAGTTACCAGCAGTTAGAAAGGTGGCAACCCGATGAGTTAATGAGTTGGATACAGACTGATTCCCCCTTTTCTCACATTAACACAGCCAGTAAGGCCAGGAAAGGGTTTAATGTCTCTTTGACTGGCCAGTCAGTGATTCAGGGAAGGGGGCCCAGCAACATGTCACCACCCAGCTCTGCTCGGAGCTCGGTCTGAGAGCCAGAGCACCAGGAGAAAACTTTAGGTCCCTTTATGAGTGAAGAGCCGGAGCAGCCTGCCCCGGATCTGTTTGGTCCTCACCCCATAGATGATGGGGTTTAGCATGGGGGGCACCAGGAGACACATGTTGGCAATGAGAACATGGAAATGCAGGGGCACATTGTGGACAAACCGGTAGAGGAGGGAGGAGAAGAGACCTGGGATGTAAAAGACTAATATGGCACAGAGGTGGGAGCTGCAGGTCCCAAAAGTCTTGAGCCGGGCGTCCTTTGTGGGGAGGCTGAAGATGGTCCTGAGGATCAGAGTATAGGACACGGAAATAAAAATCACATCCAGACCTATCACACAGAAAAGCACAAAGAGGCCGTAGTAACTACTGACCCGGGTGTCGGCACAGGCCAGCTTCACCACGGCGATGTGTGAGCAAAACGGCTCGGGAATTATGTTGGTTCTGCAATATGGCCACTGCCTCGTCAGGATGGGATAGGGTAGTATGACTATGCTGCCACGTAGCACCATGCCGAGGCCGATCCTGGCTACCACGGGGTTTGTCAGGATGGTGGAATGTCTCAGGGGATGGCAGATGGCCACGTAGCGATCCAAGGCCATGGCCACGAAGATCCCAGACTCTATCGCTGTGAAGCAGTGAATGAAGTACAGCTGGGTGAGGCAGGCACTGAAATCGATCTCCCTGGAATTGAACCAGAAGATGCTCAGCATTTTGGGCACAATGGACGTAGATACGCCCAGGTCACTGCCGGCCAGCATGCAGAGGAAATAGTACATGGGCCCATGGAGACTTGGCTCTGTCTTCACGGTGAACAGGATGGTGAAGTTCCCCAAAATGCCTATAATGTACATGGTGCAGAAGGGGATGGAGATCCAGACATGGGCTGCCTCCAGGCCAGGAATGCCCAGCAGGATGAAGGTGGAGGGATTGGTGAAGTCGGTTGTGTTGGAATGTGACATGGAGTAGGGGAGAAGGTGTCCAACTCTGAGGCACAACGGTGTCTCCTGCATGTATCGTACGTTCCCCTGACTTCCTGTATGTGTCCAGTCTCTAGAGAGATGGTTGCAGTACAAATGTCTGGATGGAGAGACAATGTTAATATGAGATGCTACATGCTCTACTGGAGGCTGTTCTCATAGGGGAAGCAGATTGGTCGCTCTTCACTCACTGAAAAATGACATTTTCATTATTCAGAGAAATGAATTATGAACAACTGGCCCTACTAATGTCAATTCCATATTTGATGGTGCTCCATGTGTCAATAATTCTATATGTCGTGGTGTGGGAAACCTTACTAGGCACCAGCAGGAAACACGAGTGCGGATGCTGGTTATCCATCATTGTAGCTTAATGCAACGAAAGCCAGGCTAGGGAGTCCATGCTCTAGGGAGTACCCCATTCACCCAGTTGCTCAAAATCTGAGAGTGTAAAAAAACCCAAACCTTTGCCAAGACATGTGCCAGGGAGAAACATACCAACCAGAACACACCTCAGGGAAAAGAACTCGGCCTCATTGAAAGCAGGTCAACAAAACACCTGCTCGTTCGCAGTCGTGGCCAAATCAAAGAGAATGTTTGGATATCTAAGAAATGGGATGTAGAACAATCTGCTCTGGAGATGTTCTCAGCTTTGTTAAACTGTCTCTAAAAAGGATTCAACATTATAAAGGGGATTTCCAAGACAGGCTCTGAGAAGCGGGAGGCTCCTATATGCAGACAGACTGAAAATTCTGTGACTCTTTAGTTTAGAGAAAAGAAAAAGAAAGGGGCAGATGATAGAGGAGAGAAATATAAAAAAGGGAACTGATTACATACAATTGTACAAACAGAGAACAGCTCCCAACCAGTAATACCTATAGATACTTAGTGCTTCAAAAGGGCTAATCCCCCAAAGCTGAAGAAAATTATCCAGAAAACTGGGAGGAAAATATTAAACAGAAAAACGGGAATGAAACTTGGGAGTTCTTTAAGAGGAATTTACTGGGTAGCTAAAAAGTCACAATTCCACAATCAAGGGGGGAGAACTTTGGCTAAAAACCTATTTCAGTGGCAAAGTGAAGGCAGGAGTTATGTGGGAAAAAGCAATTTATACAAATGGGAAAGAAAGGGAAAATAGGTAACAAGCAATACAAATGGGAAGTTATGAAAATTGATAAGGGACTTTAAAGACACCTGGGAAAACTCCATGCTTGGCAGGGCTAAGATTTAAAAAAGGAGGTCATTAAGTGCATTAAGAACAAAAGAAATGGTAGAAAAGGTTTAGGCCAATTCCCGGGAGTGGGGGAGAAAGGAAACTTGTTAATGTTGCAGAAAACGTAGATGTGTTGTGGAAATAGTTTTGTTCTGCCTTTGGAAAGAAGCAGTATGAGGTACTCATATCACATGAGGTGATGAAATGCTCTCCAGTCCTTTAGCTGCCAAGGAGAATGTTAAACATCACCTACAGTAGAACCTTAGATTTACAAACACCAGAGTTACTAACTGACTGATGAATCAGAAAGTAGAAATACACAATCTGTCAGCAGCAAAGCAAAAAAAAAAAAAAAAAAAGGTGAGGGGGATAAGGGGATAAATAAGGAGATAAATACAGGACAGCTGTGTGTTAAATGAAAAGTATGAAAAAAATAAAAGAAAAGTATTAAAAGTATTAAAAAATAAAGGTAAATTTAGTGCACGTTTGGCTGGTCAAGGGTACTGCGCAGATGCAATAAACTTCAATTTCTGTGAAACATTGGATTCATTAGGGGAAAATATTCAGATCAAAAATGAACACTCTACAATATCAGTAGAGCACATATAGAGTGGATTAAAAACTGGCTAACTGACAGATCTCAGAAAGCCATTGTCAATGCGGTGAATGGGGGTGTTTCTAGCAGGGTTCTGCCGGGATCAGTTCTAGTCCTGATGCTATTGAATATTTTCATCAATGATCCAGAAAGAAATAGAAAATCACTTCAGGATAAATTTGTGGACGACCCAAATATTGGCAGAGTGGTTCCAATGAGGAGGCCAGGGCAGGCACACCAATTGATCTGGAGTATTTGGTGAGCTGGTCCCATACAAACAAACTGTTTTAATACAGTCAAATGAAAAGTTATTCTCTCAGAATAGGGAAGGCAGGCCTGGCCCACAGACTAGGGGACTGGATTATGGAACTCAGGGACTCTGAAAAGGGTTTAGGGGTCACTGAGGACACCCAACTCACCATGATCTCCCAGTGCGATGCTGTGGCCAAAAGGGCTGATGTGATCCTTGGGTGCATAAACAGGGGAGTGGTAAGTTGGAGCCGGGGAAGGATTTTACTTCTGCACATGGCATTGGTGAAATCAATTGCATCCAGTTATGGGGTCTGTATTTCAAACAGGCTGTTGAAAAATTGGAGAGGGTGAAGAAAAGAGCCACAAAAATGTTTGTAAGTTGGAGAAAATGCCGGACAGTGAGAGACTTAAAGGGCATCAGATATTGAACTTATCAATAAGATGATCAAGCGGAGACTTTCATGGGGTGAAAACCATTGGTAAAGCAGAGAAAGGCAGAGCAAGACCCAATGGCGGGAAGCTGAAGCCAAACAAATTCCAAATGGAAAGAAGGGCCAAATATTTAGCACTGAGGGTGATTAACCTTTGGAAAAAACTGTGAAGGGAAGTGGTGGATTCTCCAGTTCCCATGTCTGCAGACCCAGGCTGGATGCTTTTCTGGAAGATCTACTGGAGGGCTTGTCTACACTTAAAACACTACAGCGGTGATGACGAATTGCTTCAGTGTAGACATATTTACAAAGATGGCAGGGATTCTCCCATCCGCGTAGGTTGCCCACCTCCCTGAGAGGTGGTAACTAGGTCGATGGAAGAATTCTTCTGTCGACCTCATGCACCACAGTTAGGTTGATACAGCGACATTTCTCTGGGGTTTGGATTTTTTTGCTATTGCAAAGGAAGCAAATGCAGTTGTGCATTGCTTTAACAGATGCAGAGCATGCAAGTCACCAGAGGTGATATTATTAGTCTACTCAGCGCTGGTTCTGCCTCAGCTGGAGCACTGTGTCCAGTTTGGGTCTCCAGTGTATAGGAAGGATGCAGAGAAACTGGAAAGAATCCAGAGTTGAGAGACAAAGAGGACCCGAAGGGTGGAATACAAAGCAAATAAGCAAACGCTGAAGGAACTAGGTATGTTTAGCCTGAAAAATAGGAGCTTGAGCGAGGACATGACAATGGTCTTCAGCTACTTGAAAGGCTGCCATAAAAAAAGATGGAGAAAAGTGGTTCTGTTTCACCACAGTGGGCAGGACAAGAGTCAATGGGTTCAAACTACAGCACAGCAGATTTAGATGAATTTTCAGAAAAAACTTCCTACCTGTAACAACAGGAGGACAGTGAAACAGACGCCTCGGGAGGTCGTGGAAGATCCTTCGCTGGAGGTTTTCCAAAGGAGGCTGGATAGTCGTCTGTCTGGGATGGGTTAGACCCAACAATTCCTGCATCGTGGCACGGACTTAGACTAGATGTTCCTCGCGGTCCCTTCTCACCCTGGGGCTCTATGATTCTACAGTGTAAAATACTAGGGACCAGGCCTTAGTCATACCCAAGTTATGAAGCTCAATATAAGGGTAATTGGGTAAAATTTCCTGTTATACAAAAGGTCCTACAGGATGATCTAATGGTGCCTTCAGACATTATTATTTACACTGTCTCACAACACATGAACAAGGAATGGAGTGCCCCAAGGGTCGGTGCTGGGGCCGGTTTTGCTCAATATCTTCATTAATGATCTGGAGGATGGTGTGGACTGCACCCTTAGCAAGTTTGCAGATGACACTAAACTGGGAGGAGTGGTTGATACGCTGGAGGGTAGGGACAGGATACAGAGGGACCTAGACAAATTAGAGGATTGGGCCAAAAGAAATCTGATGAGGTTCAACAAGGACAAGTGCAGAGTCCTGCACTTAGGACGGAAGAATCCCATGCACTGCTACTGACTAGGAACCGAATGGCTGGGCAGCAGTTCTGCAGAAAAGGACCTAGGGGTTACAGTGGACGAAAAGCTGAATATGAGTCAACAGTGTGCCCTTGTTGCCAAAAAGGTTAACAGCATTTTGGGTTGTATAAGTAGGGGCATTTCCAGCAGATCGAGGGACGTGATCATTCCCCTCTATTCGGCACTGGTGAGGCCTCATTTGGAGTACTGTGTCCAGTTTTGGGCCCCACACTACAAGAAGGATGTGGATAAATTGGAAAGAGTCCAATGGAGGGCAACCAAAATGATTAGGGGGCTAGAGCACATGACTTATGAGGAGAGGCTGAGGGAACTGGGATTGTTTAGCCTGCAGAAGAGAAGAATGAGGGGGGATTTGATAGCTGTTTTCAACTACCTAAAAGGGGGTTGCAAAGAGGATGGATCTAGACTGTTGTCAGTGGTAGAAGATGACAGAACAAGGAGTAATGGTCTCAAGTTGCAGAGGGGGAGGTTTAGGTTGGATATTAGGAAACACTATTTCACTAGGAGGGTGGTGAAGCACTGGAATGGGTTACCTAGGGAGGTGGTGGAATCTCCTTCCTTAGAGGTTTTTAAGGTCAGGCTTGACAAATCCCTGGCTGGGATGATCTAGTTGGGGATTGGTCCTGCTTGGAGCAGGGGGTTGGACTAGATGACCTCCTGAGGTCCCTTCCAGCCCTGAGATTCTATGATTCTATGATAGAGACTGGTTCAATGTTTGCATTGGGTTTGTTTTCTCTGTCTCAGGTCATTTCCTCCCAGTCTCTCTCAGATGGAATTGAAATCGAATGTTCCATGCTGAGCCAGACTTTCCAGACCAAAGAGGGGCCCCGTGTCCACTTGTATTCAAGTTACTAAGACACTGTAGCTGGCAAGCACGGTTTGACCTTCATGTGTAGCTAAAGGCAAAGCGGGGGTGGGGGTGGGGGTTTTGGTGTAGGCCCTGATTTGGCTGGATTACTGCGTTTATAATTTATTATTATTATGTGAATTGTGGAAGCCTCCAACCCTGACATTCTAAGGGAATATTCAATTACATTGAAAATCTGAAGAGATAACTTTGAGAAAAGAAAATTGTTTACATAGTCCATGTTTGGCCTGTGGAACTCCTTGCCACAGACATTATTGGAGAGAGGAGCTTAGCTGAATGGGATTCACAAACGTACTGGCCGTTGTAGGTGGTGCTGGTGGCACCACAGTTAGTTAAGTCTGTCTGACACCTTCCATTAGGAGACCTGATTTTCAGTTGCTTATAATTTGGCCAAATTTTAACCATTTGGACTGAAATTTCCCACACTGTGTGTCTGCTTCTGGCTGTTTTGTGAAACGATGAAGCTAAGAGAAAAGGTGTCTTGCCCACATTGAAATTTTTTTAGAATTGTTGCAGTGAGTCGCCCTAGCACCTCCATGCTCCCAGCAGAGAAAAGTCAGGTAACAGCGCCCACCCCCCCGTTAACAGACAGAGCCTGAGATGCAAGAGGAGGAGGGGACAGTCTCTGTGCATTAACACACAGCTGGCTCCTGAGGTTTTTAATCAGTTTTTAGTCCAAGGGGAGTTTTGCCTCAGTGGGACCTGAGCAAACTATGGGTCATGGCCTCTGCGTTTGGCCTTGTATTAGCCATCTACTGACACCTTTCATCCTGAAGGATCCACTGTGCCACTAAAATGCAGCTACCTGAGGGCTAGAGGCCATCAGCCGGGGTGGGCAGGGGTGACACAGAAAAGAGGGACATTTTGGCCAGTGATACTGGAGCAAACTCATCCCCTGTGGCAAGGGCCCTGGGATGTTTACTGGCCATGCAGAGCGGAAAGTACCACAGACCTATTCTCTGTCCTATCACTCCCGTGTTGCACTGGGTTTGTCGATCAGGTGAGCTCCTCAGCAAGAGATGGTACCTGTGAATCCTGAGACGGAAGTGTCCTCCCTGGGAATCCCCCTCCAGTAGCCGCGTCCCACACCTCTCTCACACCAGCATCTGCAGCAGCATCCCACGCCCAGAGCCAACACAGGGGTGTGCAACATTTATAATATAGCTCTGTGTGATCCCAGGAGGGTTCGCTCAGCCTTTAGGGGAGACGTGGCATCTGAATGTAAACAGGCTGTGCTAATTATCGAGCTTTAGGAGTAAACAGTAATTAAGGGACCTTCTGAAAGGGAGATGAGAACTCTTGGGCTCTGGGCTGAGTCAGAGAGGAATTGGCTGCTCTGTGCATTTGTGTATATTTAAAAATTACAATCGATTAGGAAGAAAACTAGGGATAATGCCTAAGTCTTCATAGGGTCTGATACCCTGTAAATGCCCAGGATGGCTGGGTAGATAGTGGACAGACAGGTCTGGAGACAGATGACTTAGGGGAGATACGAACACTTTCTGATGCCATACTGGACAGTCGTTAAGGGATCAGAGATCAGTGATTCTCATCAGTAACGATCATCATACTGTGCAGCACCTTTCATTCAAAACACCGAGGAAAGGAAAGTCACCATGAACATATCCCCATTATACAGATAGGAAAGTGAGGCACAGGGAGATTTGATTTGGCCAGGGTGTCACAGAGATTGAGTGTGAGGATGACAGACAGAACACAGTGTGAAGTCTGGGACTCCACTTTCGCTCCCACTCAGAAACCTGCGAACCCATCACAGTCACTGGGGTCATTTTGGGGGAACAGATTCTGTAAAACCAACACCACAGAATGTTCCTGTGGACAGAGGGCAGCCGGGGGCCTGTCCTGGGGATAGAGGCCTCACCGCCCACCAAAGTTGCCTCAGAAGAAGGGAGCCCTATAGGCAGGATAGAGACTATCCCTTCATTTCCTCCCCGGGTCTCCCAGGTGGAATTGAAATCGAATGTTCCAGGCTGAGTCAGACTGTCCAGCACTGCCCGGCTGGAGGGTGATTGGATTCCCACAGCTGAACTTTCTGCCGGCGCGTCCGGCTCATCGTGGGTATTTCTCCTGGGGTATTTGTCCAAACTGAACCATGGCGCCGTGCAATGTTCCCTCTAATTTTTGACAGGTTGTGTGTGCAAAAAAATTTCTTCTGTGCAAATTTTTGACAGGCTGCGTGTGCAAAAAAAACTTCTATGCAAATTGTTGTGCTTCTGTGCAATTTTTTGTGCGCACAGTGTTTTGCCGTGTGCACGGGGTTTAGGATCTGTGTGTGTGTGCACACGCACACAGCTTAGAGGGAACAGTGGCACCGTGTCCATGTGTATTCAAGTCACTAACACTCGGTAGCTGGCCAGCACGGTTTGACCTTTGTCTGTAGCTAAAGGCAAAGGGGGCGGGGGGTAGGCCCTGATTTGGCTGGATTATTGTGTTTATAATTTATTATTATCTGAATTGTGGAAACCTCCAGAGGCCCCGCTCCAGTCCAGGGCCCCTTGTTCTGGGCCCTTCGCAGACACAGAAGGGGAAACAGCCCCTCCCCGAGGAGCTGAGAAATCAAATTCAGACAAGACCCAGCCACTGTGTGTAACAAACCAGAGAGGGGGCAGGCGGGGAGATGGGGGAGGAACAGCACTATGAATGGGTGGTTACACAGGCTGCTGGGTGGGTGTGAGACAGCGGAAGTGCACAGCCCTGCCCTGGCTGTGAGAAGTGTGTCCTGGGCCGTTAAGAGCAGAGCACGTGTTCGGGGGAGCTAGACCGGGGCGAGCGAGAACCGGCCATTGAGTGGCGGCTGCACCAGACACACACCTGGGAGTGCGGGGCTCTCCGTTAGCTTCTGTAACTCTGCTTTAGTTCTAATCACACCTCCCTCCTTTGAGTGCAGACTGAGCCTCCTTCTCATGAGGATGGATGAATTCAAACTGGAACAGGTACAAAGAAGGGCCACTAGGATGATCCGAGGAATGGAAAACCTGTCGTATGAAAGGAGACTCAAGGAGCTTGGTTTGTTTACCTTAACCAAAAGAAGGCTGAGGGGAGATATGATTGCTCTCTTTAAATATATCAGAGGGATAAATACCAGGGAGGGAGAGGAATTATTTCAGCTCAGTACCAATGTGGACACAAGAACAAATGGATATAAACTGGCCATCAGGAAGTTTAGACTTGAAATTAGACAAAGGTTTCTAACCATCAGAGGAGTGAAGTTCTGGAACAGCCTTCCAAGGGAAGCAGTGGGGGCAAAAGACCTAACTGGCTTCAAGATTAAGCTAGATACGTTTATGGAGGGGATGGTTTGATGGGATAACATGATCTTAGTCAAAGGTCAATTAATTGCCATCAGTGGTAAATAGGACCAATGGTCAATGATGGGATGTTAGAAGTTACTCCAGAGAACTTTTTCCTGGGTGTCTGGCTGGTGAGCCTTGCCCACATGCTCGGGGTTCAGCTGATCGCCATATTTGGGGTCGGGAAGGAATTTTCCTCCAGGGTAGATTGGCAGAGGCCCTGGAGGTTTTTTGCCTTCCTCTGCAGCATGGGGCACGGGTCACTTACCGGAGGATTCTCTGCATCTTGAAGTCTTTAAACCATGATTTGAGGACTTCAATAGCTGAGACATAGGTGAGAGGATTATTCCAGGAGTGGGTGGGTGAGATTCTGTGGCCTGCATTGTGCAGGAGGTCAGACTAGATGATCATAATGGTCCCTTCTGACCTGAAAGTCTATGAGTCTATGAGTCTATGAGTTCCCAGGACAACCCCCGGTACCAGAGGGGAGATCAGAGGAGAGGGCAGAGGTAACAGGGCTGTGGTGGAGGAACGAAGGAACCAACCTGGAGATGGCAGAACTGAAAGCCCCGAAGGAGCTGAAACTCTCGGGTAATGCAACAGACTCCGGGAAGAGACTCAGACAGAGTTCTGAGATGTGTCTATGCAAACAGCTGGGTTTGGCGAGAGAGACCAGCAGAAAATTGCAATTTTCTTAAACGTTGCAGGACTTGAGGCAGTGGACGTCTTTCCTGTCATGCAACTCAGGCTTTGTCTGCACTGGCACTTTTGTCAGTAAAACTTTTGTTAGTCAGCGGTGTGAAAAAACACACACATCCCGACCGAGGAAGGTGCCAGTTTGCCCAGCGCTATGTCAGCGGGAGACGCTCGCTGGGGATGGGTCAATTCTGCCGGCAGGAGAGCTCTGTCCCACCGGCATAGAGCGGCTACACGGGAGAGCAGCGCAGGTGCAGCGATACAGCTGTGCTGCTGTGAGGTCTGTGGTGTAGACATGTCCCCAGGCAGGCGGAGGGAGCCGGTTAATACACGTTTTGCGGATATTTGAAGAGCCTGGCGTGGTGGAAAAGAGCAAAACGTTCCGAGGGGAAAAGTTTCACTTTAGCAGACAAAAGGAAGGCGAGTTCGGTGAAGAATTCCTGACAGATGGAAGCGGGGGAGGGGTCCCCTCTTGTGAGGAACTTTCCTGGCTATACCCCACCCCGGTGCCATGGGCTAGGAAAGGATCTGAGTCCTCGCTCCCGCTCCCTTACCCAGCGGCCTGCCTGACTCGAGGGCTCCCCGTCCTCTCTCCTGGGTGGCAGAGTCCTCGGAACCCCGACTGGGCTGGGCCCAGGAGTCCTGGGGGTCGACCCCCAACCTTGTCAAGGTCACTTAGTTCAGGGACTAGGGTGTCCTACCTCTGGGGTGCTCTGTCCACGCCAGGCGCTTCCCTGATCCACAGATCATCGCATACTGGTCAAAGCAAACGTGATTTATTACACAGCAAGTCCTTAAAAACCAGGAGAAACTGGGACAGGTGGAAGGAAAAGCCGCCACCCTGCTCCGTGGCCTGGGGGACCCGAAACAGCCATGGCTGGCTGTCAGGGCAGGTCTCAGTCTGTCCCTCTCTCAGCCCCGGCCCTGCCCCGGCCCTGCCCGTGGTGCAGGGATGCCGCAGGTCGGACACTCGCTCTGGCGGTGGCCATAAGCCTCAGGGTCTGGGTGGCAGGACCCTTCCTCCCAACCTCCCCCCGTGGGGGTCACAATCCCCCTCCCAGTGAGGCCAGAAAGGCCTTTCGCCTGCCTCTGCCCAGGTTCCCCTCACTCTCCCCAGCTGCTCGCCACACGCGGCTCCAGACAGCTCCCAGATCCAGCCCCAGAGTTATGTTGACCTGAATTTGATGGGTTAGTTGTTATGTGTCACCACTGATCTCATCCGACCAGAAGATGTATAGGTTCTTACCCAATTCAGACTACAGAGTTCAAGAACTCAGAGAGTTCTACATGGGGAGAGGACTCTCGGGGTGCTTGGCAAGAACACGTACACTGAGGACAATACCAAATTGATAAAACCTTTATTGATAACTGCCAAACAGTAAACGAATTCCAAAACTCCTGGTGATGTTTCTATTATAAGTACCTTAACCTAACATACACGCTTCCTTGAGGACGCGGTATTAGGAGGTGAAGCACCAGCCTCACTCCTGGCATGCCCGATTATGCGATGGTGCCGGCTTCCCCAATGGTTAGGAATGTTGAGTAAATAAACTGTACTGCACAAGCTGCGCTGATAGCGTGATAGAAGGTAGAATAGATAGATGAAAATATAGTCTATAGAGATAGGAGAACTGGAAACAGCACTCCAAGAAAGCAAAGCTTCAGGAGTTAGAAGAGCCCCGAAGAACCTTCTTATAAGGTATTTTATAGGATCCTGACCCTATGTAATTCAGGCCCAACCTACTATACCCAAATCTGATTTCCGCACCCTAAGAAATTTATGGGTATCCTTCTCCTATAGGTTAGTGGATTATGACACTTACTTTCTAAATATATTAATAAGGATTATCTCACTTCAAAGCTGCCAACCTAGGCTCTCTTGGTGACCTCCAAGTTGTGGTGTACCCTGCGGTTACCAACCGGCTGTAGATGCCGGATAAACTTGTGATGTGATGTTGATAGTTCCTCCCTTTGGTTCCCCAAAGCTCAGGGACCATTCTTATCTGTGCTAAACGTTGCCAGCTTTTATGATGACATATTCATAACTGATTATACTTTTTGCTATAGAGCAAATCTTACTGGATATTACAGGCCGGTCGGCTTCTTGCAGTTCAGCATTTCAGCAAACCTTATTATTAGGAAACACATGCCTCAACACATCTTAAATTCCAAGGAATTAATACTGATAAAATATAAGAATGAAATGGATTAATTTCAGGAAAAGAAACATATTAATTGATAGTGCTGACTGGGTTAGTATAATATAATAGCTAGCAAAATAATCCTATGGGCTACGGTTAAAAGCTCCCAGGCTTTCTTGGACTGAAAATGACCCTTCCCACAACACTTCCATTTTATGGGCCTGGAGCACCTTCAAGACCATGACCTCGTCCCCTACTTTAAACGAACGCTCTCTGGCATGTTTATCATACCAGGCCTTTTGCTCTTCCTGAGCCTCTTTTAGGTTTTCTCTAGCAAGGGCTAAAGAGACTCGGAGGGTGTTTTGTAGGTTGTTTACAAAGTCCAGAATGTTAGTTCCCGAAGAAGGCGTAAACCCCTCCCATTGCTGCTTCATCAAGTGCAATGGCCCCTTAACCTCGTGGCCATACACAAGTTCAAATGGTGAAAACCCTAAACTGGGATGTGGTATAGCCCTGTAGGCAAAGAGCAACTGCTGTAACACTAGGTCCCAATCGTTGGAGTGCTCATTTACGAATTTACGTATCACAGCCCCCGAAGTTTCATTAAACTTCTCCACCAGGCCATTTGTTTGATGGTGGTAAGGGGTGGCAACCAAGTGGTTCACTCCATGAGCTTCCCAAAGACTTTTCATGCTCCCTGCCAGGAAATTAGTTCCCGAATCTGTAAGGATATCGGCGGGCCAACCTACCCTGGCAAAAATGTCTGCTAATGCCTGGCACACACTTTTAGCCCTGGTGTTGCTTAGGGGTACTGCTTCTGGCCATCGGGTGGCAAAATCCATGACAGTCAGTATGTACTGCTTTCCTCTGGGTGTCTTCTTCAGGAAAGGACCCAGAATATCCACAGCTACCCGCTGAAATGTAACCTCAGTTATGGGGAGTGGCTGGAGAGGGACTTTGACCTAGTTTTGGGGTTTTCCCACTTTTTGGCAGACATCACAAGACCGGACATAGGTAGAAACATCCTTGCCCATTCCCTCCCAGTGGAATGACCTCCCCAAACGGTCTTTGGTTCTGTTCACCCCAGCATGGCCACTAGGATGATCGTGGGCTAAGCTCAAGAGCTTTACCCGGTACTTAGTCGGAACTACCAACTGTCTCTGAGGACGCCAGTCTTCCTGGTGTCCACCAGAAAGAGTCTCCTTATATAGAAGGCCTTTTTCTATAACAAACCGGGATCGATTAGAAGAGCTGAGAGGCAGTGGGTTGCTCCGTCCCACTGTCCAAGCTCTCTGGAGGCTTTCATCTGCTTCCTGCTCGGCTTGGAACTGTTCCCTAGATGCTGGAGACATCAGTTCCTCACTGGGTTGTGGACTTGGGCTGGGTCCCTCTGGAAGTGATGTAGGTGATGGGGCTGTTTCCGGTAGCTGTGAATCGCTCTCCGCTGGTGCACGATGTGGTAATTCAGGCTCCGGCTGAGCCTCTTGTATGGAGTTATCGGCTGCTGCTGCCATTGCAGGCTCGGTGGTGCCCTCGGGTGTTGGAGCTGTAGACGGGGTTGCAAGTGCTGGACTCAGTACTGGCAGTGGATTTGGTGCTCGTGGCTTCACCCGTTCCAGTTCTGGGACTGGTTCTGGTTGGGTCTATGGGACTGGATTCACTATTGCTGTTGAGATCATTGGCATGTGGTCCGGTTCCACCACCTCAGTCTGGGTCTCTGGTAGACGGCTCAGGAACAGAGCTAGGTGTGACAGCTTGCTTAGCCTGGCTGCGGGTGACCATTCCTATGCTCTTGGCTAGCTTCACATGGTTGGCCAAGTCTTCCCCCAGCAGCATGGGAATGGGATAATCATCATAGGCTGCAAAAGTCCAGATCCCTGACCAGCCCTTGTCCTGGACAGGCAACTCGGCTGTAGTCAAGTTTAAAGAGTTGGACTTGAAGGGTTGAATCATCACTTGTGCCTCTGGGTTGATTAAGCTGGGGTCCACTAAGGATTGGTGGATAGCTGACACCTGCGCTCTAGTGTCCCTCCACTCGATAACCTTCTTCCCGCCCACACTCACGGTTTCCTTTCACTCTGAGGGTATCTGGGAGGCATCTGGGCCTGAGGACCTTTGGTGTGACCCCAGTGCAATGAACTGCAATCTGTTGGGGTTCTTGGGGCTGTTGGCCTTCACATGCCCCAATTCGTTACATTTAAAACATCGCCCAGCTGGTCACTGGGGTGAGGTGGGTTGCTGGAGAATGGTGTGGTGGGATGATAAGGTGTCTGGGGTTTTCCTTGGGGTGTAGGGGGGGGCCTTGGTCTTCCCCCAGTGGTAGGGTGTTGTCTCGGGTTGCCCCTTCTGATATCCGCTCCAACTGCTACTATTTTTCTTCTTCTCCACCACCTCCACCCATTTGGTTCCGATCTCCCCCACCTCAATTACAGTTTTGGGCTTCCCATCTAGGATGTGCCTTTCGATTTCCTCAGGAACACCCTCTAAGAACTTCTCCATTTGAGTTAGGAGAGACAGATCTTCCAGAGATTTAACACTTGCTCCTGATATTCAGGCATCCCAATTTTTTACAATGTCGTATGAGTGTCGGGAAAATGCCACGTCTGGTTTCCACCTTAGGGCTCTGACCCGCCGACGGGCATGCTCGGGTATTAGCCCTATTCTAATTCTGGCCTTTTTTAAAAAAAATTCGTACTCATTCATGTGTTCCTTAGGCATTTCAGCTGCCACCTCTGCTAGGGGTCCACTGAACTGCAGCCTCAGCTCCACCATATACTGGTCAATAGGGGTGTTGTACCCAAGGCAGGCCCTTTCAAAGTATTCTAAGAAGGCCTCTGTGTCATCACCTACCTTGTATGTGGGGAATTTCTTGGAATGGGGAGCAGTACCTGGAGAAGGACTGTGAGGGTTACCTGCTGGACCCAGCTTAGCCCTTTCCAGGTCTTTAACTCTAACTCCATCTCCAAGTGCTTTGCCTCTCTTCTCTCCTTGCTTCCAACTCCAAGCGCTTTAATTTCATTTGTCTTTCATGTTCCCTTTCCGTTTCTTCTATCTGGCTTCTATGAAGTTTCTTTTGCACTTCACTATTACTCATTTTGCTTCCCTTCTGTACCTATTATAGCCTAGCCCAAGAGCTAGGGAAAAAAAAGAGCTTGTGACTTCCCTTGCTGCAACTTAACTACTTTGCCTTCAGGCAAAGAAAAAAACTCCAGCTGCTCTGTTACAAAAAAATGTGTCCCTTAAGAAAAAAACCCTCCCTGGTTTTCAAGCAGCAAAAGGAAAAATGTGTCCTTTTAAAACCCTGAGGTCTGTGCTTCTGGTTCAAAATGATCCCACCACACTGCCATCATATCAGGGTCATCCCCCCCGCCACTCTGAACTCTGGGGTACAGATGTGGGGACCCGCATGAAAGACCCCTTAAGTTTATATTCCACCAGCTTAGGTTAAAAACTTCCCCACGGGACAAATTCCTTTCCATTGTCCTTGGACTGGTATTGCTGCCACCCCCAAGTGTTTTACACAAAAATGTAGGGAAGGGTCACTTGGAATCCCTATCCCCACAAAATATCCCCCCAAACCCCTTCACTCCCTTTCCTGGGGAGGCTTGAGAATAAGAACACCAATCAGTTGCCTTAGCAATGTAAGCACAGACCAGACCCTTTGTCTTCAGGACACTGAAATCAATCAAGTTCTTAAAAGAAGAACTATATTTAGATGAAAAAAGCAAAAGAATCGCATGTGCAAAATCAGGATGGAAGGTAACTTTACAGGGTAATAAAAAGATTTAAAACACAGAGGATTCCCCTCTGGGCTCAGCTTCACAGTTACAAAAACAGAACTGAAACTACCTCTGTAGCATTGTGATGAAGTGGGAATGTTCTTAATTTTTTCTCTGAATACTGTGTGGGTGCCTCAGTTTCCCCTGTGCTTTCTTAAGCAGAGGGCCAGTGTGATGGTGTCTGCACTGAGAATGGCCAACACCCTGTCTCCTGACAACTGATGCCTGGGCCACTCCCCTGCAAAGGGGCCAACTGAAGGTGCTGGAGAACAAAGAGATCAGGTGGATTCCTGGCTCTGGAAAGAGACAAAGTCAAAGGAGGGGCTGAAGGGATTTTCAGTTTGGAGCCGCCTGGGGAAATGGAGGAAGGCCCAGATGGAGTTCAGTGCTCCCTGCCCCCCAAGATGGACCTGACTGAGGGGTCCTGTTCTCTGTACCTACAAGCTCTGGTTTGCACCATGTTCCTGTCGGCTAATAAACCTTCTGTTTTACTGGCTGGTGGAGAGTCACGTCTGACTGCGGAGTCGGGGGGCAGGGCCCTCTGGCTTCCCCAGGACCCCTCCCGGGTGGATTCGTTGTGGGAAGCGCATGGTGGGGCAGGGGATGCTGGATGCTCCGGGGTCAGGCCCAGGAAGGTGGAAGCTGGGGAAGCTTCTTGCCCTGGAGTCAGTCGGCTCCGAGAGAGGAGGCTCCCCCAGAGCCCCGACTGGCTTCCTAGGGAGCAGTTCCAGAACGTTGCCCGGGGACCCTGTCACAACTGGTGGGAGCGGTGGGATAAACTGCACCCCGTGGACAGAGCATCTTGCAGTGACTGGGGAGCAGTAAAACGAAGGGGGGTTAACGAGGACCAGGGGAACTGAAGACTCAGAGAGGAGCGGTTTCAGGGGGTGAAGGAGCTTACCTTAACCCCTGGGAGTGTGTGACCAGCGAGAAGGACTGGTGCAGTAACGGGGTCCCCCTGGGGACTGCGGTGAGAATGGCTTGACCCTGGGAGAGAGGTGGTGACCCGGAGAAGGGCTGGGTTTGGAGCTGAGTCTGAGAGAGAGCGAAAGGACTGTGAGAGACAGCGAGAGCCCGAGAAAGAGCTGCAGGAGAAGCAGCAGCAGCGTGAACTGGCGGTGGTGGAACGGAGAGGCACAGGGGACTTCCCAGGGGTGAGTGGGGATAGACCCCGGGGTGCCAGTTCCACAGGGAACCTTGATCCTAAATTGCTGCCCCTCATTAAGGAGGGTGGGGATGTGGAGGCCCACCTCACTGCCTTTGAGCAGGCTGGCAATTTGAACCAGGGGGACCCTGCGGAAAAGCATCGGTATCTAGCTCGCTTGCTGGGTCCCAAGGCCGTAGACTCTGTCAGCCAGATGGGTGGGATGGTGGATGGACTTCCACTCCTGGCCCCAACATATATGTCTGCGTGGAGTCTCCTGGGCTCAAGCCCTGCGGATCCCCAGTGGGAACGGAAGGTGATGGTCAATGGAGAGACCTTCCTGGGGTGGCGAGATCCCGGGACAGAGAGAACTGTGGTCAGGCCCCGGGTGGTGCACTCCCACCAGATGCTGAGGGGCTGCGTGACCTGGGTGAGGGTCCTAGGGATGAACCCCCTTGCCCTGCCTATGGCCCAGATCCCTGTGCAGACCCAGGAGGGGTCGGGCTGGCTGGTTGTTGGGGTTCTCCAGGATATCGGCTGTGGAAATGGTCAGTGAAAATGCAAATGACCTGGCAGGCAAGGGGGAGGAGCTGCTAGGCCCGGGATACCTGCCTGCCTGTAACCAGACCCCCAGGGCTTGGTGGGACGGAGAGATGCTCCCTGCCCCTCTGTACACCAGAGGGGGCTCATGCTGGCTCTGATGCTGTGACCAAAGCAGCGAGCTCGCTGCCTGCCCCCACTGGGACACCATCCCCTAAGCTTATTTTCTACCAGCTTAGGTTTAAGTAGATGCTGCCACCACCAAGTGATTTAAACAAGAACCATGGAAAAGGACCACTTGGAGTTCCCCTTCCCCCCACGTATCCCCCCAAGCCCGTACACCCCCTTTCCTGGGGAGGCTTGAGAATAATCTCCTAACCAGTTGGTTACAAAGTGATCAAAGACCCAAACCTCTGGATCTTAGAACAAGGGAAAAATCAGTCAGGTTCTTAAAAGAAGAATTTTATTAAAACAAGAAAGATAAAAATAATCTCTGTAAAATCAGGATGGTAAATAACTTTACCGGGTACTCAATTTCAAAACTCAGAGGGTCCCCCCCACTGGGAAAAACCTTAAAGTTACAGAAAAACGGGAATAACACCTCCCTCTCAACACAGGGAAAATTCAAGCTACAGAAAACAGGAATAAACCTCCCTTTTAGTACAGGGAAACACCGCAAAAGAAAACTTAAACGCAATGCCTAACTTACTTGTTGTAATATTGGAGATTTGGTTGAGGATGGGTTGGAGGAGATGGATTTCTGCCCAGTCCCTCTTAGTCCCAAGAGAGAACACACACACACAACAAAGAGCACAAACAAAACCTTCCCTCGTCCCAAGATTTGAAAGTATCTTCTTTCCTCATTGGTCCTATTGGTTAGGTGCCAGACGAGTTATTTGAGCTTCTTAACCCCTTACGGGTTGCGGCCCTCAGGACAACGTATGAGTCCTCATGTGGCCCTCCTGGTGATTGGAGTTTGAGACCCCTGCACTAGACCTCACTTCCCTCCCAAAGCTGAGATAGAACCCAGGAGTCCAGATGGGGTCTCTCTCTCTCTCTCTGCAGAGTTAGTAACAAAGTGAGAATATACATTAATATTTTAAACCTAACCAGTGTTCATTAAGTGACTTGGCACAAGATCTCTGAACATGTTAGTATTAGAACTGAGTGGGTCTAATATTGACTTAATTTTCTTTCTTTTATATCAGAATTAGACACAGTGCTCCTGTCAGCTGATTGCTAAGTTATCTGCCAAAAAATCTAGAGCTTTCAAGACCCTAAGAAGCCTTTGGAATCACGGTTAAAGTTGCCACCCCCACCAAACTCTGAAATGGCTCCCTTGTAGCTGGGGTGTGGGGAGGGAGGTGGAAATGATCTAGGAAATGACAGCGGGAGGGGAATAGAGGAGCAAGTGACAGGGGCGGGGCCTTGTGGGGGAAGAGGCAAAGCAGGGTCGGATCCTTGGCAGAAGAGGTGGGCAAGGGGTGGGGTTTGGGGGTCCAGAAACCAGCAATTAGAGAGGTGGCAACCCACTGGATTGTCCATAAACCTATTCCCCAGTTTGTCACGATGACACAGCACAGGAAGTTCAGGAAAGGATTTAATGTCATTTCAACTGTCCGGTCAATGATTCAGGGAAGGGGGCCCAGCACCATGACACCAGCCAGCTCTGCACGGAGCTCAGTCTGAGAGCCAGAGCACCAGGAGAAAACATTTAGGTCTGTTTATGAGAAAAGAGCCGGAGCAGCCTGTCCCGGATCTGTTTGGTGCTCACCCCATAGATGATGGGGTGTAGCATGGGGGGCACAAGCAGGTATGCATTGGTAATGAGAACATGGAAATGCAGGGCCACATTGTGGCCAAATCGGTGTGTGAGGGAGGAGAAGACAGATGGGATGTAAGAGACTAAAATGACACAGAGGTGGGAGCCGCAGGTCCCAAAAGTCTTGAGCCGGGCGTCCTTTGTGGGGAGGCTGAAGATGGCCCTGAGGATCTGGGTATAGGACAGGGCGATAAAAAACACATCCAGAGTGGTCACCCAGATTGCCACAGAAAGGCCATAATAATTACTGATGCGGATGTCGGCACAGGCCAGTTTCACCACGGCCATGTGCTCACAGTACGGCTGGGGGATGATGTTAGTTCTACAATATGGCCACCGCCTCGCCAGGAAGGGATAGGGCAGTATGAGTACACCGCCCCGCAGCACCACGGCCAGGCCGATCTTGGCCACCACGGGGTTTGTCAGGATGGTGGAATGTCTCAGGGGATGGCAGATGGCCACATACCGATCCAAAGCCATGGCCGCTAAGATCCCAGAGTCTATCACTGCGACGCAGTGAATGAAGTACATCTGGGTGAGGCAGGAACTGAAATCGATCTCCCTGGAATTGAACCAGAAGATGCTCAGCATTTTGGGCACAATGGACGTAGATCCGACCAGGTCACTGCCGGCCAGCATGCAGAGGAAATAGTACATGGGCCCATGGAGGTTCGGCTCCCTCTTCACAGTGAACAGGATGGTGACGTTCCCCAAGATGGTTATGGCGTACATGGCGCAGAAGGGGATGGAGATCCAGACATGGGCTGCCTCCAGGCCAGGAATGCCCAGCAGGATGAAGGTGGAGGGGTTGTTGAAGTCGGTTGTGTTGGAATCTGACATGGAGGAGGGGAGAAGTTGTTCAACTCTGAGGCAGAACGGGGTCTCCTGCATGTACCGTACATTCACCAGACTTTCTGTATGTGCCCAGGCTCTAGGGTGATGGTTGCAGTACAAATGCCTGGATGGAGAGACAATGTTAATATGAGACATTACATGCGCCATTGGAGGCTGTTCTCGTGGGTGAAGCAGATTGGTCGCTCTTCAGACACTGAATAATAACTTTTTCATTATTCAGAGAAATGAATTATGAACAACTGGCCCTACTAAAGCCAATTCCATATTTGATAGTGCTCCATGCATCAATAATTCTACATGTCGTGGTGTGAGAAACCTTACTAGGCACCAATAGGAAACACGAGTGTGGATGCTGGTTATCCATCATTGTTCCTTAATGCAATGAAAGCCAGGCTAGGGAGTCCATGCTCTAGGGAGATCCCCATTCACCCGGTTGCTCAAAATCTGAGAGTGTAAAAAAACCCAAACCTTTGCCAAGACATGTGCCAGGGAGAAACATACCAACCAGAACACACCTCAGGAAAAAGACCTGGACGTCATTGAAAGCAGGTCAACCAAATACCTGCTCATTCGCAGTAGTGGCCAAATCAAAGACAATGTTCGTATGCCTAAGAAATGGGACGGAGAATAACCTGCACTGGAGATGTGCTCAGTTTTGGTCACCCAATCTAAAGAAAGGATACAACATTATAAAGGGGATTTCCGAGACAGGCTCTGAGAATGGGGTGGCTCCCATACGCAGACAGACTGAAAAATTCTGGGACTCTTTAGTTTAGAGAGGAGACAAAAAAGAGGGTATATGATAGAGGAGAGGAATATAAAAATGGAACTGATTACATACAATTGTACAAACAGAGAACAGTTCCCAACCAGTAACACCTATAGATACTTAGTGCTTGAAAAGGGCTAATGCCGCAAAGCTGAAGAAAACTGATTGGGAGGAAAATATTAGACAGAAAATGGGAATGAAACTTGTGAGTGCTTTAAGACAAGTTTATTGGATAGCTAAAAGTCATGATTCTCCTGTCGAGGAAGTGGAGAACTTTGGCTAAAAACCTGGTTCAGTGACAAAGCGAAGGCAGGAATTATGTGGGAAAAAGCAATATGTACAAATAGGTAAAAGGGGAAAATAGATAGCAAGCAATACAAATTGGAAGTTATGGAAACTGATAAGGGACATTAAAGACATCAGGGAAAACTCCCTGCTTGGCGGGGCTAAGAATAACAAAAAGGAGGTTATTAAGTATATTGAGAACAAAGGAAATGCTAGAAAAGGTTTAGGCCAATTCCTAGAGGGAGAAAGGAAACTTGTTAATGCTGCATTTGGAAAGAAGCAGTATGAGATACTCATATCACATGAGGTGATGAAATAGTCCCCAGTACATTTGCTGCCAAGGAGAATGTTAAACAGCATCTACTACGAACACCGGAGTTACAAACTGACCGATGCACCACACGTCTCATTCAGAAGTACAAGTACACAACCTGTCAGTAGCCAAAACAAAAAGTGGGGGAGATATGTCAGCTCTGCTAAGCTGCTCGATGGCCCATTGAGTACCATCAGCTACACAATTGACCCATTGAGAGAAGGCAGACCTGCCTTGAGACTCAGCAAGGTATGCAGGGACCTGTCTATGGACAGAACTCTAAGGTTTCTCCATGTCATGTGCTGGATAGCTTGTCCTTGGGACAAAGAAAGCAGAGACCACATGGCAAGAGACTATAAAAGGCTGAGGCCTCATCTCCATCTTGGCTTCAATCCTGCTCCTTACCTCTGGAGGGACTTTGCTACAAACTGAAGCTCTGAACAAAGGACTGAATGACCCATCCCAGCTGGGGATGTTCCAGAGACTTGATTTGAACCTGCAGCTTATTCCATCACTGCTACAAGCCTGAACCAAGAACTTTGCCATTATTGTGTGTAATTGATTCCATTTCACCAATTCTAGCTCTCACCAAGACCTTTGTCCTTTTATGAATAAACCTTTAGATTTTAGATTCTAAAGGATTGGCAACAGTGTGATTTGTGGGTAAGATCTGAGTTGTATATTGACCTGGATCTGAGGCTTGGTCCTTTGAGATCGGAGGAACCCTTTTTCTTTTACTGGGGCATTGGTTTTCATGACCAGTTGTCCCCATAACGAGTGGCACCGTTGGTGATGCTGGGAAACTGGAAGTCTAGGGGAATTGCTTGTGTGACTTGTGGTTAGCCAGTGGGCTAAAACCGAAGTCTCCTCTGTCTGGCTGGTTTGGTTTGCCTTAGAGGTGGGAAACCCCAGCCTTGGGCTGTAACTGCCCTGCTTGAAGCAATTTGTCCTGAACTGGCACTCTCAGTTGGGTCCCGCCAGAACCAGCATCGTTACACAGGCCTTAGTCAGACTCAAGTTTTTGAGCTCAATCTAAGGTTAATTGGGTAAAATTTCATGGCCTGTGTTATACAGGAGGTCAGACAGGATGATCTAATGGTGCTGTCTGACACTCAACCTTACGAATCCATTGATAAAGAAAAGATAAAGATCAGACATTTATATTTACTCTCTCTCACAACACATGAACAAGGGAATATTCAATTACATTGAAAATATGAACATATAACACTGAGAAAAATAAATTGTTTACATAATCCTTGTTTGGTCTGTGGAACTCCTTGGCCCTGACGTTACTGGAGCAAAGAGCTTAGCTGAATGGGATTCACAAATGGACTGGCCGTTGTAGGTGGTGCTGGTGGCACCACGGTTAGTTAAGTCTGTCTGACACCTTCAATTAGGAGACCTGATTTTCAGTTGCTTATAAATTTGCCAAACTCGTAAGCGTTTGGACTGAAATTTCCCACACTGGGTGTTGGCTTCTGGCTGAATTGTTTCCTGAAAGTTTCAGGCATTACAGTTCAGCCGACTTCTGCAATGAAGCGAGGAGAGAAGATGTCTTGCCCATGTTGAAAAATTGGTATAATTGTTCCAGTGAGGAGCCCTAGCACCTCCATGCTTCCCAGCAGAGAAAAGTCAGGTAACAGCCCCCCCCACCTCCGTTAAGAGCCAGAGCCTGAGATGCAAGAGGAGGGGGTGACAGTGTCTGTGAATTAACACACAGCTGGCTCCTGAGGTCTTTACTCAGTTTTTACTCCAAGGGGAGTTTTCCCTCAGTGGGGCCTGATCAATGTACGGGTCGTGGCCTCAGAATTTGGCCTTGTGTTCTCCATTTTCTAACAGCTTCCATCCTGAAGCATCGCCTGTGCCACTGAAATGCAGCCACCTCAGGGCTAGAAGCCATCAGCCGGGGAGGCACAGCAAAGAGGGACATTTTGGCCCATGATACTGGAGCAAACTCATCACCCGTGGCAAGGGCCCTGGGATGTTTACTGGCCATGCAGAGCGGAAAGTACCACAGACCCGTTCTCTGTCCCATCATGCCCACGTTGCACTGGGTTTGTCGAGCAGGGGAGCTTCTCAGCAAGAGATGGTACCTGTGAATCCTGAGATGGAAGCGTCTTCCCTGGGAATCCCCCTCAGGTAGCCGCGTCCCACACCTCTCTCACCCCAGCATCTGCAGCAGCATCCCAAGCCGAGAGCCGACACAGGGGTGTGCACTGTTTATAATATAGCTCTGAGCAGTCCCAGTGGGATTCACTCAGCCTCTAGGGGAGAAGCTGCATCTGGATGTAAACAGGCTGGAGACAGGCCTGGCTGAACTTCTGGGCTATTTATTAAGCTTTAGGAGTAAACAGTAATTAAGGGACCTTCCCAGAGGGAGATGAGAACTCCTGGGCTCTGGGCTGAGTCAGAGAGGAATTGGCTGCTCTGTGCATTTGTGTATATTTAAAAATTATAGTCGATTAGGAAGAAAACTAGAGATAATACCTAGATCTCCATAGGGTCTGATACCCTGTAAATGCCCAGGATGGCTGGGTAGATAGTAAACAGACAGATCTGGAGACAGATGACTTAGGGGAGATACGAACACTTTCTGCAGCCATACTGGACAGTCGTTAAGGGATCAGAGATCAGTGATTCTCATCAGTAACGATCATCATACTGTGCAGCACCTTTCATTCAAAACACCGAGGAAAGGAAAGTCACCATGAACATATCCCCATTATACAGATAGGAAAGTGAGGCACAGGGAGATTTGATTTGGCCAGGGTGTCACAGAGATTGAGTGTGAGGATGACAGACAGAACACAGTGTGAACTCCGGGACCCCACTTCCGCTCCCACTCAGAAACCTGCCAACGCATCAGTCACTGGGGTCGCTTCGGGGGAACAGACTGAGCAAAACCAACACCACAGGTTGTTCCTGTGGACAGAGGGCAGCCGGGGGCCTGTCCTGGGTATAGAGGCCTCGCCCCCCACCAAAGCTGCCTCAGAAGAAGGGGGCCCTATAGGCAGTATAGAGACTGGTTCAATGTTTGCACTGGGTTTGTTCTCTCCCTCTCGGTTCATTTCCTCCCATTGTCTCCCAGGTGGAATTGAAATCGAATGTTCCAGGCTGAGTCAGACTTTCCAGGACAGCCCCGGCTGGAGGGCGCTTGGATTCCCACAGCTGAACTCTCTGCCTGGTTGTCCGGCACATCGGGGTATTTCTCTGGGGTTATTTGTCCAAACTGAACCGGGGCGCCGTGTACACCTGTATTTAAGTCACTAACTCTGTAACTGGCAAGCACGGTTTGACCTTCGTCTGTAGCTAAAGACAAGGGTTGGGGGGCGGGGGGAGGCCCTGATTTGCTGGATTATTGTGTTGATTATATGATCAGTATTTGTGTTGTGGAAGCCTCCAGAGGCCCCGCTCCAGTCCAGGGCTCCTTGTGCTGGGCCCTTCGCAGACACAGAAGGAGAAACAGTCCCTGCCCCGAGGAGCTGAGAAATCAAATTCAGACAAGACCCAGCTGCTGTGTGTAACAAACCAGAGAGGGGGCAAGCGGGGAGAGGGGGGAGGAGGAGCACTAAGAATGGGTGGGTACACAGGCTGCTGGGTGGGTGTGAGACAGTGGAAATGCACAGCCCTGCCCTGCAAACAGTTGGGTTTGGTGAGAGAAACCAGCAGAAAATTGCAATTTTCATAAACAGTGCAGGACTTGAGGCAGTGGACGTCTTTCCTATAATGCCACTCAGGCTTTGTCTGCAGTGCCCCTTTTGTCAGTAAAACTTTTGTTAGTCGGGGGTGTGAAAAAACATCCCCCTGACCGAGAAAGGTGCCGGTTTGCACAGCACTATGACAGTGGGAGATGGCCGAGGTGCGCTGTGCCGCTGTAAGGTCTGTGGTGTAGACATGTCCCCAGGCAGGCGGAGGGAGCCGGTTAATACACGTTTTGCGGATATTTGAAGAGCCTGGCGTGGTGGAAAAGAGCAAAACGTTCCGAGGGGAAAAGTTTCACTTTAGCAGACAAAAGGAAGGCGAGTTCGGTGAAGAATTCCTGACAGATGGAAGCGGGGGAACGGTCCCCTCTTGTGAGGAACTTTCCTGGCCATACCCCACCCCGGTGCCATGGGCTAGGAAAGGATCTGAGCCCTCACTCCCGCTCCCTTACCCAGCGGCCTGCCTGACTCGAGGGCTCCCCATCCTCTCTCCTGGGTGGCAGAGTCCTCGGAACCCCGACCGGGCTGGGCCCAGGAGTCCTGGGGGTCAACCCCCAACCTTGTCAAGGTCACTTAGTTCAGGGACTAGGGTGTCCCCACTCTGGGGTGCTCTGTCCGCGCCAGGCGCTTCCCTGACCCACAGATCATCGCATGTAGTTCTAGCCAACACAATTTATTAAAGAGCAGCCAATTAAAAAACAGAACGATAAAGATAAAGGAAAAGCCGTCACCCCGCCCTGTGGCACGGGGGAACCCAAACAGCCGTGGCTGGATGTCAGGGTGTCACGGGGTCCCCGGCCGACGCTCTGGAACTGCTCCCTACGAAGCCGGGCAGGACTCTGGGGGAGCCTCCTCTCTCGGAGCCGACTGTCCCCAGGGCAAGAAGCTTCCCCAGCTTCCACCTTCCTGGGTCTGACCTCGGAGCATCCAGCCTCCCCGTCCCCACTGTGTGCTTCCCACAGCGAGTACCCGGGCGGAGTCCAGGGGGAGCCACAGGCCCTGCCCCCCGACTCCGCAGTCAGACGTGAATCTCCGCCAGCCGGGAAAACAGGAGGTTTATCAGCCGACAGGAACAGGGTCCAAACTAGAGCTTACGGGTACAGACACCAGGACCCCTCAGTTGGGTCCATCTTGGGGGGCAGGGAGCCCAGAGCCTCGCCTGGGCCTCCCTCCATGTCCCCAGCCAGCTTGCAGTGAGGCAGCGTGGATCCCCGCCGCACCGGAGTGGGTGGAGCCCCTCCGGACACCAGAGTGGGCGGAGCCAGGAAGCTCTGGGCCCGCCCCTCAGAGGGAAAGGCGGCGACCCGGAAGTATAAAAGGCGGGTCCTCAGCACTCACTAGAGGTCCAGCCTCTGGGGAGGCTGAACGCAGCCAGCCTAGCTCGCGACTAGGCAGATTCCACGGCCCCAGGTGCCCGCCAAGACTGGCCGGGCCCGTCCCGCGCCCGCCGTCCGGAGCAGTCACCGGACCCGCCCCGCGCCCGCCGCCCAGAGGAGTCGCCGGGCCTGCCCCGCGCCCGCTGCCCGGAGGAGTCGCCGGACCCGCCCCGCGCCCGCCGTCCGGAGCAGTCACTGGACCCGCCCCGCGCCCGCCGCCGGAGGAGTCGCCGGACCCGCCCCGCGCCCGCCGTCCGGAAGAGTCACCAAACTCGCCCCGAGCCCGCCGCCCGGAGCAGTCGCCGGACCCGCCCCGCGCCCGCCGCCAGGAGCAGTCACCGGACCCGCCCCGCGCCCGCCGTCCGGAGCAGTCACCGGACCCGCCCCGCGCCCGCCGCCGGAGGAGTCGCCGGACCCGCCCCGCGCCCGCCGTCCGGAAGAGTCACCAAACTCGCCCCGAGCCCGCCGCCCGGAGCAGTCGCCGGACCCGCCCCGCGCCCGCCGCCCGGAGGAGTCGCCAGGCCCGCCCCGCGCCCGCCGTCCGGAGCACTCACCAAACCCGCCCAGCGCCCGCCGTCCAGAGTAGTCGCCGGGCCCGCCCTACGCCCGCTGCCCGGAGGAGTCGCCGGCCCCGCCCCGCGCCCGCTGCCCGGCAGAGTCACCGGGCCCATCCCGCGCCCGCTGCCCGGAGGAGTCACCGGCCCCGCACCGCGCCCGCTGCTCGGAAGAGTCGCCGGGCCCATCCCGCGCCCGCCGCCCGGAGGAGTCGCTGGGCCGGCCCCGCACCCGCTGCCCGGAGGAGTCGCCGGCCCTGCCCCGCGCCCGCCGTCCGGAGGAGTCGCCAGGCCCGCCCCGCGCCCGCCGTCCGGAGCACTCACCAAACCCGCCCAGCGCCCATCGTCCAGAGTAGTCGCCGGGCCCGCCCCACGCCCGCTGCCCGGAGGAGTCACCGGCCCCGCCCCGCGCCCGCCGCTCGGAAGAGTCGCCGGCCCCGCCCCGCGCCCGCCGCTCGGAAGAGTCGCCGGCCCCGCCCCGCGCCCGCCGCCCGGAGGAGTCGCCGGGCCGGCCCCGCGCCCGCCGCCCGGAGGAGTGGCCGGGCCCGCCCCGCGCCCGCCGCCCGGAGGAGTGGCCGGGCCCGCCCCGCGCCCGCCGCCCGGAGGAGTCGCCGGGCCCGCCCCGCGCCCGCCGCCCGGAGGAGTCGCCGGGCCCGCCCCGCGCCCGCCGTCCGGAGGAGTCGCCGGGCCCGCCCCGCGCCCGCCGTCCGGAGGAGTCGCCGGGCCCGCCCCGCGCCCGCTGCCCGTAGGAGTCTCCGGACCCGCCCCGCGCCCCCTGTCGGGAGGAGTCGCCGGCCCCGCCCCGCGCCCGCTGCTCGGAAGAGTCGCCGGGCCCATCCCGCGCCCGCCGCCCGGAGGAGTCGCCGGGCCGGCCCCGCACCCGCTGCCCGGAGGAGTCGCCGGCCCCGCCCCGCACCCGCCGTCCGGAGCACTCACCAAACCCGCCCAGCGCCCGCCGTCCAGAGTAGTCGCCGGGCCCGCCCCACGCCCGCTGCCCGGAGGAGTCACCGGCCCCGCCCCGCGCCCGCCGCTCGGAAGAGTCACCGGCCCCGCCCCACGCCCGCCGCCCGGAGGAGTCGCCGGGCCGGCCCCGCGCCCGCCGCCCGGAGGAGTCGCCGGGCCCGCCCCGCGCCCGCCGCCCGGAGGAGTCGCCGGCCCCGCCCCGCGCCCGCCGCCCGGAGGAGTCGCCGGCCCCGCCCCGCGCCCGCCGCCCGGAGGAGTCGCCGGCCCCGCCCCGCGCCCGCCGCCCGGAGGAGTCGCCGGGTCCGCCTCGCGCCCGCTGCCCGGAGGAGTCGCCGGCCCCGCCCCGCGCCCGTTGTCCGGACGAGTCGCCGGCCCCGCCCCGCGCCCGCTGCTCGGAAGAGTCGCCGGGCCCATCCCGCGCCCGCTGCCCGGAGGAGTCGCCGGGCCGGCCCCGCGCCCTCTGTCCGGAGGAGTCGCCGGGCCCGCCCCGCACCCGCTGTCCGTAGGAGTTACCAAACCCGCCCCGCGCCCGCCGTCCGGAGGAGTCGCCGGACCCGCACCGCGCCCGCCGTCCGGAGGAGTCGCCGGGCCCGCCCCGCGCCCGCTGCCCGAGGAGTCGCCGGGCCCACCCCGCGCCCGTTGTCCGGACGAGTCGCCGGCCCCGCCCCGCGCCCGCTGCTCGGAAGAGTCGCCGGGCCCATCCCGCGCCTGCTGCCCGGAGGAGTCGCCGGGCCGGCCCCGCACCCGCTGTCCGTAGGAGTTACCAAACCCGCCCCGCGCCCGCTGCCCGAGGAGTCGCCGGGCCCACCCCGCGCCCGCCGTCCGGAGCAGTCACCAAACCCGCTCCGCGCCCGCCGTCCGGAGGAGTCGCCGGGCCCGCCCCGCGCCCGCTGCCCGTAGGAGTCTCCGGACCCGCCCCGCGCCCGCTGCCCGGAGGAGTCGCCGGGCCCGCCCCGCGCCCGCTGCCCTGAGGAGTCGCCGGGCCCGCCCCGCTCCCGTTGTCCGGAGGAGTCGCCGGGCCCGCCCCGCGCCCGCCGCCCGGAGGAGTCGCCGGCCCCGCCCCGCGCCCGCCGCCCGGAGGAGTCGCCGGCCCCGCCCCGCGCCCGCCGCCCGGAGGAGTCGCCGGGTCCGCCTCGCGCCCGCCGTCCGGAGCAGTCACCAAACCCGCCCCGCGCCCGCCGTCCGGAGGAGTCGCCGGGCCCGCCCCGCGCCCGCTGCCCGGAGGAGTCGCCGGCCCCGCCCCGCGCCCGTTGTCCGGACGAGTCGCCGGCCCCGCCCCGCGCCCGCTGCTCGGAAGAGTCGCCGGGCCCATCCCGCGCCCGCTGCCCGGAGGAGTCGCCGGGCCGGCCCCGCGCCCTCTGTCCGGAGGAGTCGCCGGGCCCGCCCCGCACCCGCTGTCCGTAGGAGTTACCAAACCCGCCCCGCGCCCGCCGTCCGGAGGAGTCGCCGGACCCGCACCGCGCCCGCCGTCCGGAGGAGTCGCCGGGCCCGCCCCGCGCCCGCTGCCCGAGGAGTCGCCGGGCCCACCCCGCGCCCGCCGTCCGGAGCAGTCACCAAACCCGCTCCGCGCCCGCCGTCCGGAGGAGTCGCCGGGCCCGCCCCGCGCCCGCCGCCCGTAGGAGTCTCCGGACCCGCCCCGCGCCCGCTGCCCGGAGGAGTCGCCGGGCCCGCCCCGCGCCCGCTGCCCGGAAGAGTCGCCGGGCCCGCCCCGCGCCCGCTGCCCTGAGGAGTCGCCGGGCCCGCCCCGCTCCCGTTGTCCGGAGGAGTCGCCGGCCCCGCCCCACGCCCGCTGCCCGGAGGAGTCGCTGGCCCCGCCCCGCGCCCATTGTCCGGAGGAGTCGCCGGCCCCACCCCGCGCCCGCTGCTCGGAGGAGTCGCCGGGCCCATCCCGCGCCCGCTGCCCGGAGGAGTCGCCGGGCTGGCCCCGCGCCCTCTGTCCGGAGGAGTCTCCGGGCCCTCCCCGCACCCGCTGCCCGGAGGAGTCTCCGGGCCCGCCCCGCGCCCGCTGCCCGGAGGAGTCGCCGGACCCACCCCGCGCCCGCTGCCCGGAGGATTCGCCGGGCCCTTCCCGCGCCCGCTGCCTGGAGGATTCGCCGGGCCCGTCCCGCGCCCGCTGCCCGAGGAGTCGCCGGGCCCGTCCCGCGCCCGCTGTCTGAGGAGTCGCCGGGCCCGCCCCACGCCCGCTGCCCGGAGGAGTCACCGGGCCCGCCCCGCGCCCGCTGTCCGGAGGAGTCGCCGGCCCCGCCCCGTGCCCATTGTCCGGAGGAGTCGCCGGCCCCGCCCCGCGCCCGCTGCTCGGAGGAGTCGCCGGGCCCATCCCACGCCCGCTGCCCGGAGGAGTCACCAGACCCGCCCCGCGCCCGCTGCCCGGAGGAGTCGCCGGGCCTGCCCCACGCCCGCTGCCCGAGGAGTCGCCGGGTCCGCCTCGCGCCCGCCGTCCGGAGCAGTCACCAAACCCGCCCCGCAACCGCCGTCCGGAGGAGTCGCCGGGCCCGCCCCGTGCCCGCTGCCCGGAGTAGTCGCCGGGTCCGCCCCGCGCCCGCTTCCCGGAGGAGTCGCCGGGCCCGCCCCGCGCCTGCCGCCCGTAGGAGTCTCCGGGCCCGCCCCGCGCCCGCTGCCCGGAGGATTCGCCGGACCCACCCCGCGCCCGCTGCCCGGAGGAGTCGCCGGGCCCGCCCCGCGTCTGCTGCCCGTAGGAGTCTCCGGGCCCGCCCCGCGCCCGCTGCCCGGAGGAGTCGTCGGGCCCGCCCTGCTCCCGCTGCCCGGAGGAGTCACCGGGCCCATCCCGCGCCCGCTGCCCGGATTAGTCGCCCGGCCGGCCCCACGCCCTCTGTCCGGAGGAGTCCCCGGGCCCGCCCCGCGCCCGCTGCTCGGAGGAGTCGCCGGGCCCATCCCGCGCCCGCTGCCCGGATTAGTCGCCCGGCCGGCCCCGCGCCCGCTGCCTGGAGGAGTCCCCGGGCCCGCCCCGCGCCCGCTGTCTGGAGGAGTCGCCGGGCCCGCCCCGCGCCCGCTGCCCGGAGGAGTCACCGGACCCGCCCCGCGCCCGCTGCCCGGAGGAGTCACCGGACCCGCCCCGCGCCCGCTGCCCGGAGGAGTCGCCGGGCTTGCCCTGCGCCCGCTATCCGGTGGAGTCGCAAGCAGGTCCGGTGCAAGGAATTTTCGCACCCTAGGCTCTTCTAATCGATCCCAGTTTGTTTTAGAAAGAGGACTTTTATACAAGGAGACCCTTTCTGCTGGGCACTGGGAAGACTGGCGTCCTCAGAGACAGTTGGTAGTTCCAAGTAAGTACCGGGTAAAACTCTTGAGCTTAGCCCACGATCATCCTAGTGGCCATGCTGGGGTGAACAGAACCAAAGACCGTTTGGGGAGGTCATTCCACTGGGAGGGAATGGGCAAGCATATTTCTACCTATGTTCAGTGTTGTGAGGTGTGCCAAAAAGTTGGAAAACCCCAAGACCAGGTCAAAGCCCCTCTCCAGCCACTCCCCATAATCGAGTTTCCATTTTAGCGGGTAGCTGTGGATATTCTGGGTCCTTTCCTGAAAAAGACACCCAGAGGAAAGCAGTACATCCTGACTGTCATGGATTTTGCAACCCGATGGCCAGAAGCAGTAGCTCTGAGCAAGACCAGGGCTAAAAGTGTGTGCCAGGCATTAACAGAGATTTTTGCCAGGGTAGGTTGGCCTGCCGACATCTTTACGGATTCGGGAACTAATTTCCTAGGAGGGACCATGAAAAGTCTTTGGGAAGCTCACGGACTGAACCACTTGGTTGCCACCCCTTACCACCATCAAACAAATGGCCTGGTGGAGAAGTTTAATGAAGCTTTGGGGGCCATGATACGTAAATTCGTAAATCAGCACTCCAACGATTGGGACCTAGTGTTACAGCAGTTGCTCTTTGCCTACAGGGCTGTACCACATCCCAGTTTAGGGTTTTCACCATTTGAACTTGTGTATGGCCGCGAGGTTAAAGGGCCATTACAGCTGGTGAAACAGCAATGGGAGGGATTTACGCCTTCTTCGGGAACTAACATTCTGGACTTTGTAAACAACCTACAAAACACCCTCCGGGACTCTTAAGCCCTTGCTAGAGAAACCCTAAAAAATGCTCAGGAAGAGCAAAAGGCCTGGTATGATAAACATGCCAGAGAGCGTTCCTTTAAAGTAGGGAACCACGTCATAGTCTTGAAGGTGCTACAGGCCCATAAGATGGAAGTGTCGTGGGAAGGGTCATTTTCAGTCCAAGAGCACCTGGGAGCTGTTAACAGTAGCCCATAGGATTATTTTGCTAGCTATTATATTATACTAACCCAGTCAGCACTATCAATTAATGTTTCTTTTCCTGAAATTAATCCATTTCATTCTTATATTTTATCAGTATTAATTCCTTGGAATTTAAGATGTGTTGAGGCATGTGTTTCCTAATAATAAGGTTTGCTGAAGTGCTGAACTGCAAGAAGCCGACTGGCCTGTAATATCCAATAAGATTTGCTCTATAGCAAAAAGTATAATCAGTTATGAATATGTCATCATAAAATCTGGTAATGTTTGGCACAGATAAGAATGGTCCCTGAGCTTTGGGGAACCAAAGGGAGTAACTATCCACATCACATCACAAGGTTATCCGGCATCTACAGCCGGTTGGTAACCGCAGGGTACACCACAACTTGGAGGTCACCAAGAGAGCTTAGGTTGACAGTTTTGAAGTGAGATAATCCTTATTCTTTATAAATATAAGTGTCATAATCCACTAACCTATAAGAGAAGAAAATAAGAAAGAAAGAAATACTTGTGGCACCTTAGAGACTAACAAATTTATTAGTCTCTAAGGTACCACAAGTATTTGGCAGGCGACCAGCTTGGCTTAACAGTGAAATCCTTGCTCGTCTTAAACACAAAAAAGCAGCTTACAAGAAGTGGAAGATTGGACAAGTG
Source organism: Macrochelys suwanniensis (assembly GCA_033296515.1). Classification (NCBI taxonomy): domain Eukaryota; kingdom Metazoa; phylum Chordata; order Testudines; family Chelydridae; genus Macrochelys; species Macrochelys suwanniensis. The sequence goes on from CM065775.1 coordinate 112,737, forward strand.
ACCAGGGAGGAGTATATAAATATTGTTCAGGCATGCAGGAGTGAAATTAGGAAGGCCAAATCACACTTGGAGTTGCAGCTAGCCGGAGATGTTAGGAGTAACAAGAAGGGTTTCTTCAGGTATGTGAGCAAGAAGAAGAAAGTCAAGGAAAGTGTGGGCCCCTTGCTGAATGAGGGAGGGAACCTAGTGACAGAGGATGTGGAGAAAGCTAGTGTACTCAATGCTTTTTTTGCCTCCGTCTTCACAGACAAGGTCAGCTCCCAGGCGGCTGCACTCCGCAGCACGGTATGGGGAGGAGGTGACCAGCCCTCTGTGGAGAAAGAAGTAGTTCGGGACTATTTAGAAAAGCTGGACGAACACAAGTCCATGGGGCCGGATGCACTGCATCCGAGGGTGCTAAAGGAGTTGGCCAATGTGATTGCAGAGCCATTGGCCATTATCTTTGACAAATCATGGCAATCGGGGGAGGTCCCGGATGACTGGAAAAAAGCTAATGTAGTGCCCATCTTTAAAAAAGGGAAGAAGGAAGATCCGGGGAACTACAGGCCAGTCAGTCTCACCTCAGTCCCTGGAAAAATCATGGAACAGGTCCTCAAGGAATCAATTCTGAACCACTTAAAGGAGGGGAAAGTGATCAGGAACAGTCAGCATGGATTCACCAAGGGCAAGTCATGCCTGACTAACCTAATTGCCTTCTATGATGTGATAACCGGCTCTGTGGATGAGGGGAAAGCAGTGGATGTGCTATTTCTTGACTTTAGCAAAGCTTTTGACACAGTCTCCCACAGTGTTCTTGCCAGCAAGTTAAGGAAGTATGGGCTGGATGAATGCACGGTAAGGTGGATAGAAAACTGGCTGGATGGTCATGCTCAACGGGTAGTGATCAATGGCTCCATGTCTAGTTGGCAGCCGTTATCAAGTGGAGTGCCCCAAGGGTCGGTGCTGGGGCCGGTTTTGTTCAATATCTTCATCAACGATCTGGAGGATGGTGTGGACTGCACCCTTAGCAAGTTTGCAGATGACACTAAACTGGGAGGAGTGGTTGATATGCTGGAGGGTAGGGACAGGATGCAGAGGGACCTGGACAAATTGGAGGATTGGGCCAAAAGAAATCTGATGAGGTTCAACAAGGACAAGTGCAGAGTCCTGCACTTAGGACGGAAGAATCCCATGCACTGCTACAGACTAGGGACCGAATGGCTGGGCAGCAGTTCTGCAGAAAAGGACCTAGGGGTTACGGTGGACGAAAAGCTGAATATGAGTCAACAGTGTGCCCTTGTTGCCAAGAAGGCTAACGGCATTTTTTGCTGTATAAGTAGGGGCATTTCCAGCAGATCGAGGGACGTGATTATTCCCCTCTATTCGGCACTGGTGAGGCCTCATTTGGAGTACTGTGTCCAGTTTTGGGCCCCACACTACAAGAAGGATGTGGATAAATTGGAAAGAGTCCAACGGAGGGCAACAAAAATGATTAGGGGGCTGGAGCACATGACTTATGAGGAGAGGCTGAGGGAACTGGGATTGTTTAGCCTGCAGAAGAGAAGAATGAGGGGGGATTTGATAGCTGCTTTCAACTACCTGAAAGGGGGTTCCAAAGAGGATGGATCTAGACTGTTCTCAGTGGTAGAAGATGACAGAACAAGGAGTAATGGTCTCAAGTTGCAGAGGGGGAGGTTTAGGTTGGATATTAGGAAAAACTTTTTCACTAGTAGGGTGGTGAAGCACTGGAATGGGTTACCTAGGGAGGTGGTGGAATCTCCTTCCTTAGATGTTTTTAAGGTCAGGCTTGACAAAGCCCTGGCTGGGATGATCTAATTGGGTTTGGTCCTGCTTTGAGCAGGGGGTTGGACTAGATGACCTCCTGAGGTCCCTTCCAACCCTGAGATTCTATGATTCTATGATTCTATGATTCTATTTCTTTCTTTCTTATTTTCTTTTTGCTGACACAGGCTAACACGGCTACTACACTGTAACCTATAAGAGAAGGATACCCATAAATTTCGTAGGGTACGGAAATCAGATTTGGGTATAGTAGGTTGGGCCTGAATTACATAGGGTCAGGATCCTATAAAATACCTTATAAGAAGGTTCTTCAGGGCTCTTCTAACTCCTGAAGCTTTGCTTTCTTGGAGTGCTGTTTCCAGTTCTCCTATCTCTATAGACTATATTTTCATCTATCTATTCTACCTTCTATCACACTATCAGCACAGCTTGTGCAGTACAGTATATCTACTCAACATTCCTAACTGTTGGGGAGGCCGGTACCATCGCGTAATCGGTCATGCCAGGAGTGAGGCTGGTCCTTCACCTCCTAATACCGCGTCCTCAAGGAAGGGTGTATGTTAGGTTAAGGTACTTAGAAATGTTACCACCGGGAGTTTTGGAATTCTTTTACTGTTTTGCAGTTATACATTTCATTGTATTTCTTATTTTTATGCTAATTTCAATAAAGACTTTATCAATTTGGTATTGTCCTCAGTGTACATGTTCTTGCCAAGCACCCCGAGAGTCCTCTCCCCATATGGAACTCTCTGAGTTCTTGAACTCTGTAGTCTGAATTGGGTGGGTGAGTGGCTGTGGAGATGGACAGGCAGGGCCGGATTAAGACCTTTAGGGGCCCTAAGCACTGAAAAGATTATGGTGCCCCCCCATATGTAATTCAAAATAAAAACAATACTATACCGTAAAATAAAATTTTATTTTTCGAAATGACACAAAACTTACATGTATGCTGAAATTAAAATAGCTTCTGTCTAGCTTTTCTGATTGCATAATTCTGGATAAGTTCATCGAAGCTGACTCAGCAAAGCATGTCCTCTTCCATACACAATAGGGAAAGTGAATCAAGTCTGTCCTGATACGTTGTTCTCTGAGGATTTTTTATTCTTTTCAGCTGGGAAAAAGAGCGTTCTGCAGAGCAGTTACTAATCATCAATGTTAGAAAAATACATAGTGCGATCTCTACATATGGAAATACACATTGTATTCCGTCTTCCAGTATTGTGTCATGAAAATCAATGTGACTGAATTTCATTTTTCCTGTTTCATTAAACTTTGCGCGCATATAACAGTGGAACTGCCGTACTTCTCCACAGAGATTCATGTTCAAGTCAACAGGGTATGAGTCAACTGGCTTTTGGGAACCTTGTGAACATTGTTAGTCAGATAAGTCCATATCGTTTAGAAAAGAAAATCTACTTGATACTTCTTTGTACACTTCACCTCTCCTCTTCATATGAGCTTCAAGTGTATCAATTATAGCGTAGTAAGTAGATACGCGAAATTTGTCTCTAGAATTCAATGCTGTTTCTGTTGCACTGCTATCATGTGCTTGTTTTTTCCTGATTCGCTTGCGGGACTGGGCTTCTTTGTAGTTAGTATCAGGCAAGATATCTTTTGATATGTCTTCAGATCTTTCGAAATCATTCCTCAAAGTGTGTAAGTGGTCTGCTAATGATTGACAGAGGTCTGCACATGTTTTCAAATCCAATTCTTTTTCTTGGAGAGCTTGACTTGTGTGGTATAACTCAGAAGAATATATCAATAACAAAGCATACTTTTCTTGCAATACATGACAGAATCTGATTTTTTAAGATCATAGCATCTAAGGGTACGTCTATACTACAGAATTAGGTCGAATTTATAGAAGTCGATATTTTAAAACCTGAATTTATGGAATCGATTGTGTGTGTCCCCACACACAAGCGTTAAGACCATGAGGTCGATTGACTGTGTCCACAGTAGCGGGGCTAGCATCAACTTTCGGAGCATTGCATTGCGGGTAGCTATCCCACAGTTCCCGCAGTCTCCGCCGCCCATTGGGATTCTGGGTTGCGATCCCAAAGCCTGATGGGGCAGAAAACATTGTCGCTGGTGGTTCTGGGTACATGTCATCCCTCCCTCCGTGAAAGCAATATTTTTCGCGCCTTTTTTCCGGGGTTTCCGTGTTTGCTACGGAAGCCTGCTCAGCTCACAATTACCGTACATCTCCAGCGTACGCCTGGACATTAGGTCTAGTGGGGATTCAGTCACACTATAATACGGGCAGAGGGATAGCTCAGCATTCTGAGCGTTGGCCCGCTAAACCCGGGGTTGCCAGTTCAATCCTTGAGGGGGCCATTCCGCCTGAGGCTGGTAGTCGCGGGACTACACAGCAGAAGCTCCTTGCCTTCTAGCTGCAGATGGTGCAATATGCCATAAATGGTCATGGTCGCGGGACCATACAGCAGAAGCTCCTTTCCTTCTCGCAGCAGATTGTACAATATGGTTGGTATTTGTGTGCTCCTGGCTGGCGGCCTATGGTGTGGCTGGCTGGGGGCGCTTGGACATAAATGGGAGTGACCAGAGTGACTCTGGTCATTCTCTTTTTTACGTTTTGTTTAAGGGAGATTCAGTACTGCCTGGAACACGGGCGGAGGGATAGCTCAGCAGTCTGAGCGTTGGCCCGCTAAACCCGGGGTTGCGAGTTCAATCCTTGAGGGGGCCAGGAGCTGATGATGGATATCAAGCATATTGTACCATCTGCTGCTAGAAGGGAAGGCGCCTCCTTGCTCACCGCATATTGTACCATCTGCAGCTCGAAGGAAATGAGCCTAACCCTTGCTCCCCCCTCCCTCCGTGAAAGCAACTGAGGGGGGAGCAAAAAATCCTTTCGCGCCTTTTTTCATATGGGCGCCATATTGCTGACTCCATTGTTATCCACCCGCTGCTTCTGCTGCCACTCTGCTGTCCTGCAAACAGCATACCAGGGAAAGCATGGAGCACGATCAGATCACCGCGGCTGTTCTCGCCGTTATGAACACCATGCGCATTGTCCAGGAGTATATGCAGAACGAGAACCAGGAGCTGCTACAGCTACAGCAGGCGAGGAGGCGACAGCAGTGCCCTGAGGACAGTAATGAGGACATGGACACAGACCTCTCTCAAAAAAGGCCCCCCCCGCAAGGTGGACATCATGGTGTTAATGGGGCTTGTTGATACAGTGGAACGCCGATTCTGGGCCCGGGAAACAAGCACAGACTGGTGGGACCACATAGTGCTGCAGGTCTGGGATGAATCCCAGTGGCTGCGAAACTTTCGCATGCGTAAGGGCACTTTCATGGAACTTTGTGAGTTGCTTTCCCCTGCCCTGAAGCGCCAGAACACCAAGATGAGAGCAGCCCTCACAGTACAGAAGCGACTGGCGATAGCCCTGTGGAAGCTTGCAACGCCAGACAGCTACCGGTCAGTCGCGAATCAATTCGGAGTGGGAAAATCTACAGTGGGGGCTGTTGTGATGGAAGTAGCCAGGGCGATCACCAAGCTGCTGGTACCAAGGGTTGTGAGTCTGGGAAATGTGCAGCTCATACTGGATGGCTTTGCAGCAATGGGGTTCCCGAACTGTGGTGGGGCGATAGACGGAACCCATATCCCTATCTTGGCACCGGACCACCAAGCCAGCGAGTACATAAACCGAAAGGGTTACTTTTCAATAGTGCTGCAAGCACTGGTGGATCACAAGGGACGTTTCACCAACATCAACGTGGGATGGCCGGGAAAGGTACATGACGCTCGCATCTTCAGGAACTCTGGTCTGTTTCGGCTGCTGCAGCAAGGGACTTTCTTCCCAGACCAGAAAATAACCGTTGGGGATGTTGAGATGCCAATAGTTATCCTTGGGGACCCAGCCTACCCCTTAATGCCATGGCTCATGAAGCCATACACAGGTAGCCTGGACAGTAGTCAGGACCTTTTCAACTATAGGCTGAGCAAGTGCAGAATGGTGGTGGAATGTGCATTTGGTCGTTTAAAAGCTCGCTGGCGAAGTTTATTGACTAGGTTAGATCTCAGCGAAAACAATATTCCCATTATTATTACTGCTTGCTGTGCGCTCCACAATATCTGTGAGAGTAAGAGGGAGACGTTTATGGCGGGGTGGGAGGTTGAGGCAAATCGCCTGGCCACTGGTTATGCGCAGCCAGACACCAGGGCTATTACAAGAGTACAGCAGGGTGCGTTGCGCATCAGGGAAGCTTTGAAAACCAGTTTCATGAATGGCCAGGATGCTGTGTGAAAGTTCTGTTTTTCCCCTGTAATGAAAAGCCCCGCCCCTTCATTCACTCTACTTCCCTTTACCCAAACCGCCCTGCCCTCCCCCCCTCGATCACCGCTCGCAGAGGAAATAAAGTCATTGTTGCTTAAAAATCATGCATTCTTTATTAATTTGTAAAACAAAGAGGGGAAACTATGGGGCTAACTGCCACAGTCTCCCGGGATAGCTGGTGGAGGAAGGGAAGCACCAGGATGGGTGGTGGAGGAGGGGATGAGGGAAGGACAAGGACACACAGCACTTTAAAACTTATTGAATGCCAGCCCTTTCTTGCTTGGACTGTTCTCTTGACTTGAGTGGTTGGGTGCACGGAGGCCGCCCAAACGCGTTCTTGGGCGTCTCGGGGATGAGGTTATGGGACTCGGGAAGGAGGGCTGTTGGTTGCACAGGGGCTGTAGTGGCGGTCTGGGCTCAGGCGGCCTTTCCTGAACCCTACGCCTTTCCTCAGCCATAAGCCGGAGGATTTCCGTTTGATCCTCCAGTAGCCTCAGAATTGCATCCTGCCTTCTCTCTGCACGCTGACGCCACCTACTCTCTTCATCCCGCCGCTGTCTCTCTTCATCCCGCCAGTCATTGTCTTCAGCACGCCACCTGTCCGCACGATCAAATTCTGCCTTCCTGGACTCCGACAGTGTCTGCCTTCACGCATTCTGCTGGGCAGCTTCAGTGTGGGAGGATTCCAAGAGTTCTGAGAACATATCATCTCGATTCCTTTTTTTTTTTACTTCTAATCTTCGCTAGCCTCTGGGACGGTGATGAAAGGGGTGGCGTTGAAACATTTGCAGCTGCGGGAGGAAACAAACGGGAGAGGAGTAGTTTAAAAGACACATATTAGAGAACAATGCTCCAAACATTACATATCACATATGCATTTGGTCCAAGGTTGCACTTTGCCTGTTATATTGAGGGTCTGCCGGTTTGGTGTGAGAGATCACACAAGCAGGTCCGGCGGGCAACAGAATTCGGCTTGCACGCAGCCATGGTAAGCCACAGTCTATAGGCTTCTTTAACCTTCATAACATGTGGGAATGTTTTCAAACAGCAACCCCCTCATTTCCCATAACAAACAGCCTTTGGGCTGGCAATTTAAAACTGGTTGGCAATTGAAAAGGGAGGGGCGGCGGTTTTCGGGTTAACGTGCAGCGCGAACCTAATCGACACCCCCCCACACACACAGACACACATCCAAGATGTTCGCTGTTCCCCCTCCCCCCACCGCGTGGGTCACAGCGGGGAAGATTTCCGTTCAGCCACAGACAAACAGCCCAGCAGGGACGGAGCCCCTCTGAATACCCCCTTAATAAAATTCCCCTATTTCAACCAGGTGACCATGAATGATATCACTCTTCTGAGGATAACACAGACAGATAAAGAACGGATGTTGCTTGAATGCCAGCAAACACCGGGACCATACGCCGCCATGCTTTGCAAAGCAATGATTCCAGACTACGTGCTACTGGCCTGGCGTGGTAGAGTGTGTTACCACGGAGCACAGGATAAGGCTGCCCTCCCCAGAAACCTTTTGCACAGGCTTTGGGAGTACATCCAGGAGATCTTTCTGGAGATGTCCCCGGAGGATTTCTGCTCCATCCCCGAACATGTTAACAGAGTTTTCCAGTAGCTGTAGCTGTACTGGCCGCAAATTGATCATTAAACACGCTTGCTTATAAAACATGTATTAATTAACAGAGGTACACTCACCAGAGGCACCAGAGGTCCCTTCTCCTGCATCGAGCACGCCTTGGGTGGGTTCGTAGGGTACTGGCTCCAGGGTGACAAAGAGTTCCTGGCTGTTGGGAAAAAGGGCTTCTCCACTTCCTTGCTGTGTCTGGGCGCTATTTTCAGCATCATTATCATCATCATGCTCCTCTGTGGTTTCTGATGATCCACATACGGAGTCATACCACATGGGTGGGTCAGTGCTCGCTGCACCTCCTAGAATGGCATGCAGCTCATCATAGAAGCGGCATGTCTGGGGCTCTGACCCAGAGCGTTTGTTTGCATCTCTGGTTTTTTGGTAGGCTTGCCTGAGCTCCTTAATTTTCACGCGGCACTGTTGCGCGTCCCTGTTGTAGCCTCTGTCCTGCATGCCCTTGGAGACTTTGGCATATGTATTGGCGTTTCTTCTTTTGGACCGTAGCTCTGCTAGCACGGTTTCGTCTCCCCATACAGCGATCAGATCGCGTACTTCAACATCGGTCCATGCTGGAGCTCGTCTTCGGTTCTGGGACTCCATCATGGTCACCTCTGCTGATGAGATCTGCGCTCACCTGCAGCTCACCACGCTGGCCAAACAGGAAATGAAATTCAAAAGTTCGCGGGGCTTTTCCTGTCTACCTGGTCGGAGCATTGGAGCTCAGACTGCTGTCCAGAGCGGTCAAATGTTGCACTGTGGGATAGATCCAGGAGGCCAATACTGTCGAATTGCGTCCTCACTAGCCTACATCGATTCGGCAATATCGATTTAAGCGCTAATCCCCTCGTTGGGGGTGGAGTGGCGAGATCGATTTTAAGAGCCCTAGAAGTCGATGTTAAGGGCTTCGTCGTGTGGACGGGTGCACGGATCAATCGAAATAACGCTAATAAATTCAACCTAAACTCGTAGTGTAGACCAGGGCTTAGAGGTTGCAAGGGACCTTAGGAAGTCATCTAGTCCAACCCCCTGCTCAAAGCAGGACCAATCCCCAATTTTTGCCCCAGATTCCTAAATAGCCCCCTCAAGGATTGAACTCACAACCCTGGGCTTAGCAGGCCAATGCTCAAACCACTGAGCTATCCCTCCTCTTCATCACCTTATTTCGATCTACGGTAGTAGGACGCCCCCCTGGTTTAGGTGGGGATAAGTACTAAAAAGAGAACAGAAAAACGGAGGAAGAGTGTGGAGCGGCGTGTTAGGAAGTCTAACAAAGTTTCGATTTTCCCCATGATGACCACTTCGATGCTTTTTTTGAAATATCAAATATCAAATTTTTTCAAAAAAAAATCTGATTTTTCTTGGTGCCCTAAGCACGTGCTTAGTCTGCCTATTGGGGAATCAAGCCCTGTGGACAGGACTTCTCCTGTGCCTTTCCCATGCTCTGGCACTGGCTCGACACCCTGAGCCCAGCCCCGGGGATCCCGGCCCGGATCCAGACGGGAGCTCTGGAGGATTTCTGGCCATGAGTGCTCTGGGTCTCTGCAAGGGCTCTGGGTCTCTGCTCTGAGTCTTTTTTTGACTGCTGCTGCACATTGAGTGGATGTTTTCAGAGAACTCTCCACGATGACTCCCAGATCTCTTTCCTGAGTGGTTTCAGCTAACTTGGACCCCATCATTTCATATGTAGAGTTGGGATTGGTTTCCAATGTGCATTACTTTCTCCTCACCATCCTGGAACATACTTTGGGATTTGGTCCGAGCCCTCCAGGGTGTCTAGGGACCATCTCCTGCAATTCCTGGCTTCTCCTCCAGCTTGAGTCTGTCTCTCTGCTGCAGCCCTAGCCCTGCAGCCAAAGAGCCCCCTCAGCCGCCCTGTGCCGCTCTCCTGGCCCAGCTTCTTCTGGCTCATCCAGTCTCTGTGTTTTTAAAGGGCAGGACCAACCCCTCCTCTCTCTGGTCCCTCTTCTGGGAGGTTCCAGGCCTTCCATGCCCACCAGTCCACAGAGAGCTGGAGAAACCTGGTTTTATCTAGAATGCATTTACCCCCTTCTTCTGTCCGGGCGAGATCTCGTTAGGGCTGATAGTCCTGATGACCAACCTATTTATAGACAGATATCTCCGTCCCAGCCTCCTGCCCCTTAGTACAAGGAGCATGAGCGAAGAGTTCAGGAAAAGCCCAAAGATATAAGGATACTCAGAGTTCATACAATCTACTGTGAGTTAATAGGGTTAAAACATCTGCTCAATGTCCAGTGGCAATTAAACAAACGAACAAACAGAATGTTGGAAATCATAAAGAACGGGATAGATAAGAAGGCAGAAAGTATCATATTGCCTCTATATAAATCCATGGTACACCCGCATCTTCAATACTGTGTTCGGATGTGGTCTCCTGATCTCAAAAAAGCTATATTGGATTTGGAAAAGGTAGAGAGAAGGGCAACAGAAATGATTAGGGGTATGGAACAACTTCATATGAGGAGAGATTAATAAGACTGGGACTTTTCAGCCTGGAAAAGAGATAGCTAAGGGGGGATAGGATAGAGGTCTCTAAAATCATGACTGGTGTGGAGAAAGTAAAGAAGGAAGGGTTATTTACTCCTTCTCATAAGACACGAACTAGGAGTCACCGAATAGAATTAGTCAGAAGGAGATTTAAAAGAAAGAAAAGGAAGTATTTCTTCACAGTCCACCTGTGGAACTCTTTGCCAGGGGAAGTTGTGAAGGCCAAGACTATAACATGGTTCCAATAAGAACTACATAAGTTCATGGAGGATAGGTCAATCAATGGCTATTAACCAGGGTGGGCAGGGATGGTGTCCCTAGCCTCTGATTGCCAGAAGCTGGGAATGGGCGACGGGGATGGATCACTGGATGATTCCCTGTTCTGTTCATTCCCTCTGGGGCACCTGGCATTGGCCACTGTTGGAAGGCAGGATACTGGGCTAGATGGACCATTGGTCTGATCCAGTATGTCCATTCTGATGTTCTTATAGAGACCTCAGATGTATCTGCCCCCCTCCCCGCTGTCACACACTAGACCCCACTCCCCTCCCAGAGCTGAGATAGAACCCAGGAGACTTGACAGGGTCTCTCTCTGCAGTTAGTAACAAAGTGAGAATAAACATTAATATTTTAAACCTAACCAGTGTCCATTAAGTGACTTGGCACAAGATGTCAGAACATGTTAGTATCAGAGCTGAGTGGATTTAATATTGATTTAATTTTCTTTCTTTTATATCAGAATTAGACACAGTGCTCCTGTCAGCTGATTGCTAAGTTATCTGCCAAAAAATCTAGAGCTTTCAAGACCCTAAAGTAGCCTCTGGAATCACGGTTACAGTTGCCACCCCCACCAAACTCTGAAATGGCTCCCTTGTAAATGGGATGTGGAGAAGGAAGGTGGAGATGATCCAACAAGTGACAGCGGGAGGGGAATAGAGGATTAAGTGACAGGGGCAGGGCGTTGTGGAGAAGAGGTTAATCTGGGCCAGAGCCTTGGCAGGGGGTGGGGCTTCGGGTGTCCAGATAGCAGTAATTAGAGATGTGGCAACCCACTGGATTGTCCATAGACCTAATCCCCAGTATGTCACGCTGACACAGCACAGTAAGTTCTTATGTCTTTTTGACTGTCCGGTAAGTGATTCAGGGGAGAGGGCCCAGCACCATGTCGCCAGCCAGCTCTGCATGGAGCTCGGTCTGAGAGCCAGAAGACCAGGAGAAAACTTTAGGTCCCTTTATGAGTAAGTAGCCGGAGCAGCCTGTCCCGGATCTCTTTGGTCCTCACCCCGTAGATGATGGGGTTTAGCACGGGGGGCACGAGCAGGTACACATTGGCCATGAGAATGTGGAAATGTGCGGCCACGTTGTGGCCAAACCGGTGCGTAAGGAGAGAGAAGAAAACTGGGATGTAAGATGTTAAAATCACACAGAGGTGGGAGATGCAGGTACCAAAGGTCTTGAGCCGGGCGTCCTTTGTAGGGAGGCTGAAGATGGCCCTGAGGATCTGGATATAGGACATGGTGATAAAAATCAAATCCATACCAGTCACGGAGAATGCCACAGAGAGGCTGTAGTAACTACTGAGACGGGTGTCTGCGCAGGCCAGATTCACCACGGCCATGTGCTCGCAGTACGAGTGGGGGATGATGTTGGTTCTGCAATATGGCCACCGCCTCGCCAGGAAGGGAAAGGGCAGTACGAGAATGATGCCACGCAGCACCACGGCCAGGCCAATCTTGGCCACCACAGGATTTGTCAGGATGGCGGAATGTCTCAGGGGATTGCAGATGGCCACGTAGCGATCCAAAGCCATGGCCACAAGGATCCCAGAGTATATTGCTAAGAAGGAGGCAATGAAGTACAGCTGGGTAAGGCAGGCACTGAAATCGATCTCCCTGGAATTGAACAAGAAGATGCTCAGCATTTTGGGCAGGGTGGAGGTAGTTAGGACTAGGTCACTGGCAACCAGCATGCAGAGGAAATAGTACATGGGGACATGGAGGCTCAGCTCCCTCTTCACGATGAATATGATGGTGCAGTTCCCCAAGATGCCTATGATGTACATGGTGCAGAAGGGGATGGAGATCCAGACATGGGCCACCTCCAGGCCAGGAATGCCCAGCAGGATGAAGGTGGAGGGGTTGGTGAAGTCGGTTGTGTTGGAATCTGACATGGAGGATGGGAGAAGGTGTCCAACTCTGAGGCACAGCGGTGTCTCCTGCATGTACCGTACGTTCCCCTGACTTCCTGTATGTGCCCAGGAACAAGTGTGATGGTCACATTATAAATGCCTGGATGGAGAGACAAGGTTAATATGAGACATTACATGCACTAGTGGAGGCTGTTCTCATGGGTGAAGCAGATTGGTCACTCTTCACTCACTGAAAAATGACATTTTCATTATTCAGATAAATGAGTTATGAACAACCGTCTCCACTAATGCCATTCCATATTTGATGGTGCTCCATGTGTCAATAATTCTACATATTGTGGTGTGGGAAACCTTACTAGGCACCAGCAGGAAACACAAGTGTGGATGCTGGTTATCCATCATTGTTCCTTAATGCTGTCATAAATATAAAGGGAAGGGGGAGAGGGTCGGATGCAGTGCTATAAAATCCTCTTACCAGTAAAGGGTTAAGAAATGCAGGTAGCCAGACTGACACCTGACCTGGCTGGCATCTGACCAATGAGGGGACAAGATACTTTCAAATCTTGGGAGGGGGGAAGGTGTGTGTGGCTCTTTGTCTGAGTCAGAGTGATCTTGGGAGACAAGAAGGACCTGCAGAAAATCAATCTCCTCAACCAGTCGTCTTCTCACCAAACCTCACTTTTCTAAAGTAAGTGTAGTCAGCATTGCGAATAGGTTTTTGTTTATTTTGCTTGGTGAGCTTTCCCTGTGTGAGAGGGAGGGGTTATTCATGTTTTTTCTGTAACTTTAAGGTTTTGTCCAGAGGGGGAATCCCTCTGAGTTTGGAAATTGAGTACCTTGTAAAATAGTTACCATCCTGATTTTACAGAGATGATTTTATAATAATATAATATAAATGGAGATATGCCAATCTCCTAGAACGGGAAGGACCTTGAAAGGTCATCAAGTCCAGTCCCCTGCCTTCACTAGCAGGACCAAGAACTGTCCCCTGACAGATTTTTGCCCCAGATCCCTAAATGGCCTCCTCAAGGATTGAATTCCAACCCTGGGTTTAGCAGGCCAATGCTCAAACCACTGAGCTATCCCTCAAAATCCTTCTGTTAAAAAGCTGACTGTTTTCTATGGTTTTTAAAACCCCGGGGGTAGTTTTTTAGATCACTGTGTAACCAACTGGTTAGGAGATTATTCTCAAGATCCCCAGGAAAGGGGGTGTACGGGCTCGAGAGGGTATTTTGGGGGGAAGGGGAACTTCAAATGGTTCCTTTCCCGGATTCCTGTTTAAAACACTTGATGGTGGCAGTGAGAGAAGCATTTCTCAGCGTGCAGGGAATTTTGTACCTTGGGGGTTTTAACCTAGGCTGGTAGAAACAAGCTTAGGAGCTCTTCATGCGGGTCCCCACATCTTTACCCTAGAGTTCAGAGTGGGGAGGGAACCCTGACAAATGCAATGAAAGCCAGGATAGGGAGTCCATGCTCTAGGGAGTTCCCCATTTACCCAGGTGCTCAAAATCTGAGAGTGTAAAAAAAAAACCAGAACACACCTCAGGGAAAAGACCCGGGCCTCTTTGATAGCAGGTTAACAAATCAAATGCTCATTTGCAATAGGGACCAAAACAAATACAATGTTTAGATGCTTAAGAGATGGGCTGGAGAATAACCTGCTCTGGAGATGTGCTCAGTTTTGGCCAAGCAGTCTCTAAAAAGGATACGACATTACAAAGGGGATTTTGGAGACAGGCTCTGAGAATGGGGTGGCTGCCATACGCGGTGAGACTGAAAATTCTGGGACTCTTTAGTTTAGCAAAGAGACAAAGAAGGGAGCAGATGATAGAGGAGAGGAACATAAAGAATAGAACTGATTACATTCAATTGGACAAAGAGAGAACAGCTCCCAACCAGTAATGCCTATGGATACTTAGTGCTTCAAAAGGGCTAATTCCCCAAAGCTGAAGAAAATTATCAAGATAACTGATTAGGAAGAAAATATTAGACAGAAAAATGGGAATGAAACTTGGGAGTTCTTTAAGACGAGTTTATTGGGCAGGTAAAAAGTCACGATTCCACAGTCAAGGAAGTGGAGTATTTTGGCTAAAAACTTGGTTCTGTGGCAAAGTGAAGGCAGGGATTATGTGGGAAAAAGCAATTTATACAAATGGGTAAAAAGGGAAAATAGAGAGCAAGCAATACAAACTGGAAGTTATGAAAATTGACAAGGGATGTTAAAGACATCATGGAAAAATCCATGTTTGGCGGGGCTAAGGATAACAGAAAGGAGGTTATTAAGTATATTAAGAACAAACGAAATGCTAGAAAAGGTTTAGGCCAATTCCTAGTGGGAGAAAGGAAACTTGTTAATGTTGCAGAAAATGTAGATTGTTGAAGATATAGTTCTGCCTTTGGAAAGAAGCAGTATGAGATACTCATATCACATGAGGTGATGAAATAGTCCCCAGTCCATTAGCTGCCAAGGAGAACGTTAAACAGCATCTGCACTAGAACGTTAGATTTACAAACACTAGCGTTACAAACTGACCGATGAACCAGAAAGTAGAAGTACACCATCTGTCAGCAGTAAAGCAAAAAAAAAAAAAAAAAAACAAAACCGGGGGGGATAAGGGGATAAATAAGGAGTTAAATGAAAAGTATTAAAAAAAACCCGGAAATTGAGTGCACGTTTGGCTGGTCAAGGGTACTGCGCAGATACAATAAACTTCAATTTTTCTGAGACATTGAATTCATTAGGGGAAAATATTCAGATCAAAAATGAACACTCTACAATATCAGTAGAGCACATGTAGAGTGGATTAAAAACTGGCTAACTGACAGATCTCAGAAAGCAGTTGTCAGGGGGGGTTAATGGGAGTTTTTCTAGTGGGGTTCTGCAGGGATCAGTTCTAGACCCAATGCTATTCAATATTTTCATCAATGATCCAGAAAGAAATAGAAAATCACTTCAGGATAAATTTGTGGATGACCCAAATCTTGGCAGAGTGGTTCCAATCAAGAGGCCAGGGCAGTCACACCGATTGATCTGGAGTATTTGGTGAGCTGGGCCCATACAAACAAACTGTTTGAATACAGTCACATGAAAAGTGATTCTCTCGGAATAGGGAATGCAGGCCCGACCCACAGACTAGGGCACTGTATTGTGGAAAGGACGGACCCTGAAAAGGGTTTAGGGGTCACTGAGGACGCCCAATTCATCGTGAACTCCCAATACGATGCTGTGGCCAAAAGGGCTGATGTGATCCTTGGGTGCATAAACAGGGGAGTGGTAAGTTGGAGCCGGGGAAGGATTTTACCTCTGCACAGGGCATTGGTGAAACCAATTACATCCAGTTCTGGGGTCCACATCTCAAAAGGGCTGTTGACAAATTGGAGAGGGTGCAGAAAAGAGCTACAAAAATGATTGGAGGCTGAAGAAAATGCCGGACAGTGAGAGACTTAAAGATATTGAACTTATCAAAAAACGATCACTCAGAGACTTTCATGGGGTGAAAACCGTTGTTAAAGCAGAGAAAGGCAGAGCAAGACCCAATGGCTGGAAGCTGAAACCAGAGAAATTCCAGCTGGAAATAAGGGTCAAATGTTTAGCACTGAGGGTGATTAACCTTTGGAAAAAACTGCAAAGGGAAGTGGTGGATTCTCCAGTTCCCATGTCTGCAGACCCAGGCTGGATGCTTTTCTGGCAGATCTGCTGGAGGGCTTGTCTACACTTAACAAACTACAGCGGTGATGACGAATTGCCTCAGTATAGACACTATTTACAACAATGGCAGGGGTTCTTCCAGCTGCATAGGTTGCCCACCTCCCCGAGAGGTGGTAACTAGGTCGATGGAAGAATTCTTCTGTTGACCTCATGCACCGCAGTTAGGTTGATACAGCGACATTTCTCTGGGGTTTGGATTTCTTTGCTATTGCAAAGGAAGCAAATGCAGTTGTGCATTGCTTTAACAGATGCAGTTGTGCATTGCTTTAACAGATGCAGAGCATGCAAGTCACCGGAGGTGATATTATTCGTCTACTCAGTGCTGGTTCTGCCTCAGCTGGAGCACTGTGTCCAGTTTGGGTCTCCAGTGTATAGGAAGGATGCAGAGAAACTGGAAGAATCCAGAGTTGAGAGACACAGAGGATCCAAAGGGTGGAATACAAGGCAAATAAACAAAAGCTGAGGGAACGAGGTATGTTTATCTTGAAAAATAGGAGCTTGAGCGGGGACATGACAATGGTCTTCAGCTACTTGAAAGGCTGCCATAAAAAAAGATGGAGGAAAGTTGTTCTGTTTCCCCACAGTGGGCAGGCCATGAGTCAATGGGGTCAAACTATCTCATAGAACTGGAAAGACCTTGCAAGGTCATAAACTCCAGTCCCCTGCCTTCACTAGCAGGACCAAGTACTGTCCCCTGAAAGATTTTTGCCCCAGATTCTGAAATGTCCCCCTCAAGGACTGAGCTCACAACCCTGGGTTTAGCAAGCCAACACTCAAACCACTGAGCTATCCCTCCCCCTACAGTGCAGCACATTTAGATGAAATTTCAGGAAAAACTTCCTACCTGTAGCAACAGGAGGACAGTGAAACAGACGCCTCGGGAGGTCGTGGAAGATCCTTTGCTGGAGGTTTTCCAAAGGAGGCTGGATTGTCGTCTGCCTGGGATGGGTTAGACCCAATAATTCCTGCATCGTGGCAGGGACTTAGACTAAATGTCCCTCACGGTCCCTTCTCACCCTGCGGCTCTATGATTCTACAGTGTAAAATACTAGGATGGACCAGGGCTTAGTCAGACTCAAGTTATGGAGCTCAATATAAGGGTAATTGGGTAAAATTTCCTGTTGTACAGAATGTCCTACAGGATGATCTAATGGTGCCTTCAGACATTATTATTTACACTGTCTCACAACACATGAACAAGGGAATATTCAATTACATTGAACATTTGGACAGATAACTTTGAGAAAAGAAAATTGTTGACATAATCCAGGGACTCAAATTTCCCATGCTGGGTGTCTGCTTCTGGCTGTTTTGTGAAAGAATTCAGCAGACTGCTCGAATGAAGCGAGGAGAGGAGATGTCTTACCCATGTTGAAAAATTCTTAGAATTGTTGCAGTGAGTCGCCCTAGCACCTCCATGCTCCCAGCAGAGAAAAGGCAGGTAACAGCCCCGTCCCCCCGTTAACAGCCAGAGCCCTGAGGTGCAAGAGCAGGAGGTGACACTGTCTGCGCATTAACACACAGCTGGCTCCTGAGGTCTTTTATCGATCTTCACTTCAAGGGGAGTTTTGCCTCACTGGTGTCTGAGCAAATCACTGGCCGAGGCCTCAGAATTTGGCCTTGTATTGTCCAGTGACTGACCAGGGCGGGCGGGAGTGGCCAGCAAAGAGGGACATTTTGGCCAGTGATACTGGAGCAAATTCCTCACTTCTGGCAGGGGCCCTGGGTTGTTTAACAGCTGTGCAGATCAGAAAGGACCCCAGAGATATCCTCTTTCCCCATGACTCCCACATTGCACTGGGTTTGTTGTGCAGGTGAGCTCGTCGGCAAGAGATGGTACCTGTGAATCCTGAGATGGAAGCGTCTTCCCTGGGAATCCCCCTCAGGTAGCCGCGTCCCACACCTCTCTCACCCCAGCATCTGCAGCAGCGTCCCACGCCGAGAGCTGATTCAGGGGTGTGCACCATTTATAATATAGCTCTGTGCAATCCCAGGGAGGTTCGCTCAGCCTCTAGGGGAGAAGCTGCATCTGGATGTAAACAGGCTGGAGACAGGCCTGGCTGCACTTCTGTACTAATTATCCAGGTTTAGGAGTAAACAGTAATTACGGGACCTTCCCAAAGGGAGATGAGAACTCTTGGGCTCTGGGCTGAGTCAGAGAGGAATTGGCTGCTCTGTGTATTTGTGTATATTTAAAAATTATAGTTGATTAGGAAGAAAACTAGAGATAATGCCTAGGTCTCCACAGGGTCTGATACACTGTAAATGCCCAGGATGGCTGTGTAGATAGTAGACAGACACATCTGGAGGTAGACGACTTAGTGGAGATACAAACACTTTGTGCAGCCATACTGGACAGTCGTTAAAGGATCAGAGATCAGTGATTCTCATCAGTAACAATCATCATACTGGGCAGCACCTTTCATTGAAGAATGTTGAAAACACCTAGCAAAGGAAAATCGCCATGAACATATCCCCATTATGCAGATAGGAAAGTGAGGCACAGGGAGAGGTGACTTGGCCAAGGTCTCTCAGAGATTGAGTGGCAGGGTGACAGATAGAATCCAGGAGTCCTGACGTCTCTGCCATAACCACAGTCTCTCCGTCACGCCAAGAGGGAAATGGAGTCCCGCTCTGGCAGGGGCTGTTCGTTGGGTGGGATGCAGAGGAAAGGCTGGTACAGGGAGTCTAAGACTTTACCATCCTCTCAAGGAGAATCTGAGGTTCTCAGAACTAGCTGGGGTTTGTGAGCTCCCCACTCCTGTGAGGTGTGAACTCCGGGACTCCACTTCCGCTGCCCCTCAGAAACCTGCCAACGCATCACAGTCACTGAGGTCATTTCGGGGGAACATACTCAGTAAAACCAACACCACAGACTGTTCCTGTGGACAGAGGGCAGCTGGGGGCCTGTCTTGGGGAGAGAGGCCTCACCTCACCCCTCGCAAAGCTGCTGTGGAACAAGGGGCCCTATAGGCAGGATAGAGACTGGTTCAATGTTTGCATTGGGTTTGTTTTCTCCCTCTCCGTTCATTTCCTCCCCATCTCTCTCAGGTGGAACTGAAATCGAATGTTCCAGGCTGAGTCAGACTTTCCAGACCAAACAGGGGCCCTGTGTCCACCTGTATTCAAGTTACTTAGGGGAGGTCCACACTACCTGCCCGATTCGGCGGGTAGAGATCGATCTTCTGGGATTGATTTATCGCGTCTCATCTGGACACAATAAATGGATCCCAGAAGCGCTCCCCGTCGACTGCGGAACTCCTGCTCGGCGAGAGGAGGAAGCGCTGTCGACGGGGGAGCCTGCCTGTGCCGCGTGGACCTGCAGTAAGTAAACTTAGTTCGATCTAGGAAACGTCGACTTCAGCTACGCTATTCTCGTAGCTGAAGTTGCGTTTCCTAGATCGATCCCCCGCCCTAGTGTGGACCAGCCCTAAGACACTGTAGCTGGCAAGCACGGTTTGATCTTCATGTGTAGCTAAAGGCAAAGCGGTGGATGGGGGGCGGGGAAGGGGTGTAGGCACTGATTTGCTGGATTATTGTGTTTATAATTTATTATTTTTATCTGAATTGTGGAAGCCTCCAGAGGCCCCGCTCCAGTCCAGGGCCCCTTGTGCTGGGCCCTTCACAGACAGAGAAGGAGAAACAGCCCCTGCCCCAAGGAGCTTTGCCTTCTTTGTCTTCTTGACAGCAAGTTAAAAAAAGTATGGATTGGATGAATGGACTGTAAAGGGGATAGAAATCTGGCTAGATCGTCGGGCTCAACGGGTAGTGATCAACGGCTGAATGTCTAGTTAGCAGCCGGTATCAAGTGGAGTGTCCCAGGGGTCGGTCCTGGGGCCGATTTAGTTCAACATCTTCATTAATGATCTGGATGATGGGATGGATTGCACCCTCAGCAAGTTCGCAGATGACACTAAACTGGGGGGAGAAGTAGATACGCTTTGAGGGTAGGGACGGGGTCCAGAATGACCTAGACAAATTGGAGGATTGGCCCAAAAGAAATCTGATGAGGTTCAACAAGAACAAGTGCAGAGTTCTGCACTTAGGATGGAAGAATTCCATGCAGCGCTACAGGCTGGGGACTGACTAGCTAAGCAGCAGTTCTGCAGAAAAGGACCTGAGGATTACAGTGGATGAGAAGCTGGATATAAGTCAGTAGTGTGCCCTCGTTGCCAAGAAGGCCAATGGCATATTGGGCTGTATTAGTAGGAGCATTGCCAGCAGATCGAGGGAAATGATTATTCCCCTCTATTCGGCACTGGTGAGACCACACCTGGAGTATTGTGTCCAGTTTTGATTCCCCACTACAGAAGGGATGTGGACAAATTGGAGAGAGTCCAGCAGAGGGCAACGGAAATGATCAGGGGCTGGGACACATAATTTACAAGGAGAGGCTGAGGGAACTGGGATTATTTAGCCTGCAGAAGAGAAGAGTGAAGGGGGATTTGATAGCTGCTTTCAACTACCTGAAGGGGGGTTCCCAAGAGGATGGAGCTTGGCTGTTCTCAGCGGCGGCAGACGAGAGGACAAGGAGCAATGGTCTCAAGTTGCAGTGGGGGAGGTCTAGGTTGGATATTAGAAAACACTATTTCACTAGGAGGGTGGTGAAGCACTGGAATGGGTTACCTAGGGAGGTGGTGGAATCTCCATCCTTAGAAGTTTTTAAGGCCCGTCTTGACAAAGCTCTGGCTGGGATTATTTACTTGGTTTTGGTCTTGCTTTGAGCAGGGGGTTGGACTTGATGACCTCCTGAGGTTTCTTCCAACCCTGACCTTCTATAATTCTATGATTCTATGACTGGACGATAGCTAATGTGACACCAATTTTTAAAAAGGGCTCCAGAGGTGATCCTGGCAATTAAAGACCAGTAAGCCTGACTTCATTACCAGGCAAATTGATTGAAACTATAGTAAAGAACAAAATTGTCAGACACATAGGTGAATATAATTTGTTGGGGAAAAGTCAACATTTTTTTGGTAAGGGACTATCATGCCTCACCAATGTACTAGCATTTTTCCAGGAGGTCAGCAAGTCTGTGAACAGGGAGCTCCAGTGGATACAATGTACTTAGATTTTCAGAAAGCCTTTGACAAGGTCCCTCACCAAATGCTCTTAAGCAAAACTAGCTGTCATGGGATAAGAGGGAAGGTGCTCTCATGGATTGGTCACTGGTTAAAAGATAGTAAACAAAGGGTAGGGATAAATTATCAGTTTTCAGAATGGAGAGAGGTAAATAGTGGTGTTCCGCAGGGGTCTGTACTGGGGAACACCACTATTTGATGCAACCTAGGGTTAAACAGAGACTGGGCATGGCTGGGTAATTACAGTCATTGAATCTATTTCCCCAAAATTAAGTATCCTCACACCTTCTTGTCAACTGTCTGATATAGGCCTTCTTGATTATCACTACAAAAGGTTTTTTTTCTCCTGCTGATAATAGCTCATCTAAATTAAATAGCCGCTGTCAGGGTTCCCTCCCCACTCTGAACTCTAGGGTACAGTCTTGGGGACCCACATGAAAGAACCCTTAAGCTTATTTCTACCATCTTCGGTTAAAAACTCCCCAAGGTACAAAATCTCCTCTGTACCCTGAGAAAAGGTAATCGCTGCCACCACCAAGTGATTTAAACAAGAACCAGGGAAAAGGACCACTTGGAGTTCCCCTTCCCCACAAAATATCCCCTCAAGCCCATACACCCCGCTTCCTGGGGAGCCTTGAGAATAATCTCCTAACCAGTTGGTTACAAAGTGATCAAAGACCCAACCCCTGGGTCTTAGAACAATGGAAAATCAGTCGGGTTCTTAGAAGGATTTTATTAAAACAATAAAGGTAAAAATCATCTCTGTAAAATGAGGATGGTAAATATCTTACAGGGTACTCAAATTCAAAACTTAGAGGATCCTCCCCCTCTGGACAAAACCTTAAAGTACAGAAAAACAGGAATGGCACCTCCCTCTAACATAAGGAAACTTCACAAGCTGAAATAAATGTGTTAGTCTCTAAGGTGCCACAAGTACTTCTGTTTTTATTATTAATAGTGTGACCATCTAGTAAAGGCCTATACCCATTTTAGGATTTCCTTTGTTTCTAATATACGTAAAAAATCTTCCTCTAATTTTCCTTAGGCCTGCTAGCCATGGAGTTGTCTCTGGTCTCTTTTGCTTCCCTTATCCATTTTCTATACTTTACAACTTCTCATTTCTATCAATTGCTATCCACTTCCCGTGCTTTGGAGGAACCTGATGGATGATCTTCTGTCAGACATCCATACTCCGCCTCCTGGAACTCTTGGCATTATTTGACACTGTCGTCAATGAGATACTGGTCTCTCAACTAAGAGGCAGCAGGAGTCCAGAGGGATGCACTAAAATGGTCTGAATCCTTCTTGGAGGGATGCCCCCAATTAGCGGTGATGGGGAACTGCACCTCCAGCACTAGACCCGTCCCTGGTGGAGTCCTACAAGGATCGATTCTCCCTCTGGGGCTTTTCAACATCTCCATGCAGCCACTATGGGAACTGGTCACACCACATGGACTCAAACGCCAGCAATATGCAGGTGACACCGAGCTCCTCCTCTCCTTCCGGTAAGACCCCACCACTGTCACCGAGATGGCCCAGTTCTTGGAGGGAACAGTTGACTGAAGCTGAACCCAAGCAAGACAGAGGTGATGCTGGTGGGCAGAGCGAAGCATTTTGGAGAGTTGACAGCTACGGTGCAGCCTCCTTTGACTGAAGGTTCACACCCACAATGGGCGATTCAGTCCGTAGTCTAGAAGCGCTCTTGGATGCCTTGCAGACGCAGCAGGTGGAGTTCACACTTTAAGCACTGATATTTGTGATTTGAAGTGAGTCTTAAGTGCAGTGGCTAAGAACAGTCAGGAGGAGGTCACAGTTTTGTTATTTCAGGTGAGGGAAATAAACAAAGAAAGGAGAAAAATGACTACCAGTGAGGCAGCTACAAAACTAGAGCTGGCCAGACTGGAAGTGGCAGAGAAGGAAAAGGACCGTGAGTTTCAAATGTGGCAGGCAGAAATGTGGCTCAAAGAAGCAGCTGCAGCCAGGAAACTATGGAGGCAGAGGTAGCCAGGCAGGAGGCTGCACACAGAAGAGCCATGGAAGAAAAAGAGGGAGAGAGAGAGAGAAGAAAGAGAAAGAGAGAGAGAGCGTGAAAACACTAACTGGACCTGCTAGAGAAGCAGAACCAGAACCCCCCGACCCCAACGACTCCCCTCACTTCAAAAATCTACAAACGGGAACACTTACGTCCTGTATATAGTGAAGAGGATGATATTGCTGAATATCTGACTGCCTTCAAAGGGCTGCGTGTAATACATGAAATCCCTGAGGATAAGAGAGTTTCTACCCTGATTGCGAAATTAACTGGTAAAGCTCAAAATGTATTCAATGCCTCTTGAAGATGCTTTAGACTATTGTAAATTTAAATATACTGTTTTGTGAAGTTTTCAGATTACCCCTGAAACAAATCGAGTTACATTTAGGAATCTTAGGAGGGACATTGGTATGAGTCATGGGGAATATGTAAACAAAAGGAGAGATTTGTTGGGGACATGGGTGAGGGGTAAAGAAGTTGCAAGTATTGAAGTAATGCTTCTTCTTGTTGCTCAAGAGCATTTCCTAAGCATATGTAAGGCTGATGTAAAGCAGTGTCTATGGGACAAAGCTGTGAGGTCTGTGGAGGAGATGGCTTTTTTAGCTGATGCCTTTGAACAGACTCAGGCGTCTATCGAGGGCAGGCCACAGAGAGAGGGGTTTAAAACTGGTGGGAAGGGAGGATCCCATTTTGCCCCCGGGAAGAGAGAAATGCTGCACACATACAAAGAGCATAATCACAATCAGCAAACTACAACCTTTTCATAGACAAGTTACTTCTACAAGATTTGGTGCAGCTATATGACCTTGGTTGCAACAATGATCTATACAGTCACAATTCATGTAGATAACGTCACAGCCCCAACGCAAAATTGATGCAGGAAGGGATGACACAAATATCGCTGACTGCATGCCAAGAGCTCCCCATCCTTGGTTCGGTCTTACTACAGCTAGTATTGGGTTAGAAGCTGTATCAGCGTATAACAGAAATGATTTATCAAAGTCATGTTCAATAACATGATTGAATCTCTTTACAAACTCAAGGCAAAACTTGGTTAGAACAATAGTGGATTGGATCTGCTCTTGCAGCATGGTTCCTGTATGTCTCAGGTGATCTTGCCAAGAGCTAAAGAAAATAGCTACTTTATCCATTCAAGCTCTGGCAAATGTTTGGAACCCAATTAACATCAAGTCAATGTAAATATTAATGTTGTCCATGGTATAGGAATCTTAGTGTTTATCCCATGCACCGCTACAGGCAGGGACTGACTGGCTAAGCAACAGTTCTGCAGAAAAGGACCTGGGGATTATACTGGAGGAGAAGCTGGATATGAGTCCTTAGTGTGTTCTTATTGCCAAGAATATTAAGGCATTTTGGGCTGAATTAGTGGGAGCATTGCGAGCAGATTGAGGGAAGTGATTATTCCCCTCTATTCAGCACTGGTGAGACCACACCTGGAGTATTGCATCCAGTTTTGGTTCCCCCACTACAGAAGCGATGTGGAAAAATTGGAGAGAGTTCAGCGGAGGGAAATGAAAATGATTAGGGGGCTGGGGCACATGACTTACAAGGAGAGGCTGAGGGAACTGGGGTTATTTAGTCTGCAGAAGAGCAGAGTGAGGGGGGATTTGATAGCTGCTTTCAACTACGCAAAGGGTGGTTCCAAAGAGGATGGTGCTCAGCTGTTCTCAGTCATGGCAGATGACAGAACAAGGAGCAATGGTCTCAAGTTGCAGTGGGGGAGGTCTAGGTTGGATATTAGGAAACACTATTTCACTAGTAGGGTGGTGAAGCACTGGAACGGGTTACCTAGGGAGGTGGTGGAATCTCCATTCTTAGAGGTTTTTAAGGTCCAGCTTGACAAAGCCCTGGCTGGAATGATTTAGTTGGGGTTGGTCCTGCTTTGAGCAGGTGATTGGACTGGATAACTTCCTGAGGTCCCTTCCAATTCAAATCTTCTATGATTCTTCTATATTTCTTTGATTTGATGATCACCTGTTCAGTTCATTCCCTCTGAAGCACCTGGCATTGGCCACTGTTGGAAGGTAGGGTACTGGCAGAGATGGACCATTGGTCTTACCCAGCATGGCCATTCTGATGTTCTTATATAGATTGCAGACGTATCGCCCCCTGCTGAAAACTGTTAGACCCCTCTCCTCTCCCAGAGCTGAGCTAGAACCCAGGAGTCCTGAAGGGGTCTCTCTCTCTCTCCTGAGTTAGAAGCAAAGTAAGAACATACATTCAAATTTTAAAACTCACCGGTGTCCCTTAAGTGACTAGATGTAAGATGTCAGAAAATGTTAGTACCAGAGCTGAGTTGGTCTAATATTTATTTATTTTTCTTTCTTTAAGACAGGAATTACATACAGTGCTCTTGTCAGCTAATTGCTAGGTTATCTGCCCAATACCTGGAGTTTTGAGGTGCCTAGTTAAATAGAGAGCTCCTCGCAACTGTCACTCGATGCGATGGGGTACCACTGATGACAACCCTCCTCCCAGAACAGGCGCCCCTCCGCTCTTGTCATGCTGAGCCAGACACTCCAGTTCAGCTTCAGCACAGACCCACAGGTTGGACCACGCTCCTCTGCAATTCACAGAAACTGAGATTCACTCAGCCCAGTGGCTTCTCAGTTAACAGGGACATTCCCAGTGTCCTCTCTGAGAGCCTGAACTCCAAAAAAAATCTGTTTTACTCTGTATAAAGTTTATACAGGGTAAATTCATAAAATGTCCACCCCCCATATAATTGACAGAGAGATATTCACAGCTGTTTGCCTCCCCCAGGTACCAATTACTTATACTAGGCTTATTAATAAACAAAAGTGATTTTATTAAGTATAAAAAGTAGGATTTAAGGGTTTCAAGTAATAACACACAGAACAAAGTAAATCACAAAGTAAAATAAAAGAAAACACGCAAGTCTAAGCCGAATACATTAAGAAACTGATTACAGGTAATATCTCACCCTGAAAGATGTTCCAATAAGTTTCTTTCACAGACTAGACTCCTTCCTAGTCTGGGCCCAATCCTTTCCTCGGTACAGTCCTTGTTATTTCTAGCAGACATGTCAGGTGGTAAGCAGGGGTTTTCTCATGACTGGTCTCCATTTTCTCCTGCTCCACCCCCTTTTATAGTTTTGGCACAAGGCGGGAGTCTTTGTCTGTGCTTGGCCCTCACCCCTCCTTCTGAATAGAAAAGTACAAGATTTACAATGGATTTCAGTATCGGGTGACATGGTCACATGTCCCTGTGAGACCTCATTCTTCACCACCCTCCTCCTCCCAAGAGGAAGAGAAGGGTGGTGGTGGTCGGGGAGTCTCTCCTCAGGGGGTCTGAGTCATCTATCTGCTGCCCTGACCGGGAAAACCGAGAGGTGTGCTGCTTGCCTGGGGCTAGGATTCATGATGTGACGGAGAGACTGCCGAGACTCATCAAGCTCTCAGATCGCTACCCCTTCCTGCTTCTCCATGTGGGCACCAATGATACTGCCAAGAAAGACCTTGAGCGTATCACTGCAGACTACGTGGCTCTGGGAAGAAGGATAAAGGAGTTTGAGGTGCAAGTGGTGTTCTCGTCCATTCTCCCTGTGGCAGGAAAAGGCCGGGGTAGAGACCGTCGAATCGTGGAAGTCAACGAATGGCTACGCAGATGGTGTCAGAGAGAAGGGTTTGGATTTTTTGACCATGGGATGGTGTTCCAAGAAGAAAGAGTGCTAGGCAGAGACGGGCTCCACCTAATGAAGAGAGGGAAGAGCATCTTTGGAAGCAGGCTGGCTAACCTAGTGAGGAGGGCTTTAAAGTAGGTTCACCGGGGGAAGGAGACCAAAGCCCCGAGGTAAGTGGGGAAGTGGGATACCGGGAGGAAGCACAAGTAGGTGAGTGCAAGAGGGGAGGGCTCCTGCCCCATACTGGGACAGCAGGACGATCAGTGAGTTATCTTAAATGCCTATACACAAATGCAAGAAGCCTGGGGAACAAGCAGGGAGAACTGGAAGTCCTGGCACAGACAAGGAATTATGATGTAATTGGAATAACAGAGACTTGGTGGGATAACTCACATGACAGGAGTACTGTCATGGATGGATATAAACTGTTCAGGAAGGATAGGCAGGGCAGAAAAGGTGCGGGAGTTGCGTTGTATGTAAGAGAGCAGTATGACTGCTCAGAGCTCCAGTATGAAACTGCTGAAAAAGCTGAGAGTCTCTGGATTAAATTTAGAAGTGTGAGCAACAAGGGTAACATCGTGGTGGGAGTCTGCTACAGACCACCAGACCAGGGGGATGAGGTGGACGAGGCTTTCTTCCAGCAACTAACAGAAGTTGCTAGATCACAGGCCCTGGTTCTCATGGGTGACTTTAATCACCCCGATATCTGCTGGGAGAGCAATACAGCGGTGCACAGACAATCCAGGAAGTTTCTGGAAAGTGTAGGGGACAATTTCCTGGTGCAAGTGCTGGAGGAACCAACTAGGGGAAAAGCTCTTCTTGACCTGCTGCTCACAAACAGGGAAGAAATAGTAGCGGAAGCAATAGTGGATGGGAACCTGGGAGGCAGTGACCATGAGATGGTTGAGTTCAGGATCCTGACACAAGGAAGAAAGGAGAGCAGTAGAACAGAGACCCTGGACTTCAGAAAAGCAGACTTTGACTCCCTCAGGGAACTGATGGGCAAGGTCCCCTGGGAGAATAACATGAGGGGGAAAGGAGTCGAGGAAAGCTGGCTGTATTTTAAAGAATCCTTATTGAGGTTGCAGGAACAAACCATCCCGAGGTGTAGAAAGAAAAGTAAATATGGCAGGCGACCAGCTTGGCTTAACAGTGAAATCCTTGCTCGTCTTAAACACAAAAAAGCAGCTTACAAGAAGTGGAAGATTGGACAAATGACCAGGGAGGAGTATAAAAGTATTGCTCAGGCATGCAGGAGTGAAATTAGGAAGGCCAAATCACACTTGGAGTTGCAGCTAGCCGGAGATGTTAGGAGTAAGAAGAAGGGTTTCTTCAGGTATGTGAGCAAGAAGAAGAAAGTCAAGGAAAGTGTGGGCCCCTTGCTGAATGAGGGAGGGAACCTAGTGACAGAGGCTGTGGAGAAAGCTAGTGTACTCAATGCTTTTTTTGCCTCTGTCTTCACAGACAAGGTCAGCTCCCAGGCGGCTGCACTCCGCAGCACGGTATGGGGAGGAGGTGACCAGCCCACTGTGCAGAAAGAAGTCGTTCGGGACTATTTAGAAAAGCTGGACGAGCACAAGTCCATGGGGCCGGAAGCGCTGCACCCGAGGGTGCTAAAGGAGTTGGCCGATGTGATTGCAGAGCCATTGGCCATTATCTTTGACAAATCATGGCAATCGGGGGAGGTCCCGGATGCCTGGAAAAAAGCTAATGTAGTGCCCATCTTTAAAAAAGGGAAGAAGGAAGATCCGGGGAACTACAGGCCAGTCAGTCTCACCTCAGGTCTGTAAAAATCATGGAACAGGTCCTCAAGGAATCAATTCTGAACCACTTAAAGGAGGGGAAAGTGATCAGGAACAGTCAGCATGGATTCACCAAGGGCAAGTCATGCCTGACTAACCTAATTGCCTTCTATGATGAGATGACCGGCTCTGTGGATGAGGGGAAAGCAGCGGATGTGCTATTTCTTGACTTTAGCAAAGCTTTTGATACAGTCTCCCACAGTATTCTTGCCAGCAAGTTAAAGAAGTATGGGCTGGATGAATGGATGGTAAGGTGGATAGAAAACTGGCTAGATGGTCGGGCTCAACGGGTAGTGATCAATGGTTCCATGTCCAGTTGGCAGCCGTTATGAAGTGGAGTGCCCCAAGGGTCGGTGCTGGGGCCGGTTTTGTTCAATATCTTCATTAACGATCTGGAGGATGGTGTGGACTGCACCCTTAGCAAGTTTGCAGATGACACTAAACTGGGAGGAGTGGTTGATACGCTGGAGGGTAGGAATAGGATACAGAGGGACCTGGACAAATTAGAGGATTGGGCCAAAAGAAATATGATGAGGTTCAACAAGGACAAGTGTAGAGTCCTGCACTTAGGACGCAAGAATCCCATGCACTGCTACAGACTAGGGACCGAATGGCTGGGCAGCAGTTCTGCAGAAAAGGACCTAGGGGTTACGGTGGACGAAAAGCTGAATATGAGTCAACAGTGTGCCCTTGTTGCCAAGAAGCCTAACGACATTTTGGGCTGTATAAGTAGGGGCATTTCCAGCAGATCGAGGGACGTAATTATTCCACTCTATTCGGCACTGGTGAGGCCTCATTTGGAGCACTGTGTCCAGTTTTGGGCCCCACACTACAAGAAGGATGTGGATAAATTGGAAAGAGTCCAGCGGAGGGCAACAAAAATGATTAGGGGGCTGGAGCACATGACTTATGAGGAGAGGCTGAGGGAACTGGGATTGTTTAGCCTGCAGAAGAGAAGAATGAGGGGGGATTTGGTAGCTGCTTTCAACTACCTGAAAGGGGGTTCCAAAGAGGATGGATCTAGACTGTTCTCAGTGGTAGAAGATGACAGAACAAGGAGTAATGGTCTCAAGTTGCAGAGGGGGAGGTCTAGGTTGGATATTAGGAAAACCTTTTTCACTAGTAGGGTGGTGAAGCACTGGAATGGGTTACCTAGGGAGGTGGTGGAATCTCTTTCCTTAGAGGTTTTTAAGGTCAGGCTTGACAAAGCCCTGGCTGGGATGATTTAGTTGGGTTTGGTCCTGCTTTGAGCAGGGGGTTGGACTAGATACCTCCTGAGGTCCCTTCAAACCCTGAGATTCTATGATTCTATGATTCATTACCCACACGTACCCAGGAAGGCTTGCTGGTAAACGAGTTATTTACAACTCTTTGTTTCTGAAACACCCTTAATGGCCTCCACTTAATCTGACTACATTAGCAGTACAAGTTTATAACTTATATTTCTAACTTCAGAAATAAGAACGATACGTGCATATGAACAGGAAAATTAAATTCCGCACATTATAGCTTTTCCAGTGATTTGTTACAAGAGACCTTTTGTATAAAGCACATTCCAGTTATGCCATTTTCAGAATGAATAAGCGTATGCAATATGGATTGCAACATCACAGTAATGAACTGTAATTTGTAACTATACACAGATAAAGAGCCGCAAATTCCTCTCTGCTTGAGCACAGAGCCCAAGACTTCTCATCTCCCTTTGGGAAGGTCCCATAATTGCTGTTTACTCCTAAAGCGGGATAAATAACACAGAAGTGCAGACATGGAACAAGAGACATTAGCTAAAGTGTCTCTGGTCTCCAGCCTATTTCCATCCAGATGCTGCTTCTCCCCTAGAGGCTGAGCGAACCCCACTGGGATTTCTGAGAGCTATATTATAAACTGTGCACACCCCTGTGTCAGCTCTCGGCGTGGGATGCTGCTGCAGATGCTGGGGTGAGAGAGGTGTGGGACAAGCTACCTGAGCGGGATTCCCAGGGAAGACACTTCCAACTCAGGATTCACAGGTACCATCTCTGGCTGCGGAGCTCACCTGCTTGACAAACCTAGTGCAACATTGGCATGATGGCATAGAGAATAAGACTCCTTTCCGCTCTGCGCAGCCATTACATTTTGTTTTATCAGTGTTATCTGTTCAGACTTTCAATGTAACTGAATGTTCCCTTGTCGTGAGTGGTGAGACAGAGTAAATATAAATGCTCGATCTAGTTTCTTTGTCGATAGATTCAAAGGCTTCATGGTCAGAAGGCACCATTAGACCATCCCGTATTACTTACTGTATAATACAGGGTGTTACATTTCACCCAGTTACCCCTGTATTGAGGCCAAAGACTTGTGTGTGACTAAGACCTGATCTACGGTACGATTTCACATCATCGAGCCACAGGGTGAGAAGGGACCGCAAGGGTCAGCTAGTCTAACCCCTGCCAAGATGCAGGATTTGTTGTTTCTAAACCATCCAGGACAGATGAGTCTCCAACCTTCTTTGGAAAACTTCTAGCGAAGGAGCCTCCACGTCTGTTCCATTGTCCTCCTGGTCTGACAGTTTTTCCTGAGATTTCATCTAAATCTGCTCTGCTGTAGTTTGAACCCAGTGACTCTTGTCCCGCCTCTGTGACAAGAGAGAACAACTTTTCTCCATCTTTTTTTATGGCAGCCTTTCAAATATCTGAAGACCTCTGTCATGTCCCCCATCAATCTCCTCTTTTCCAAACTAAACATACCCAGTTCCTTCAGCCTTTGCTCCTATGGCTTGTATTCCATCCCTTGGATCCTCTTTGTCTCTCGCCTCTGGATTCTTTCCAGTTTCTCTGGATCCTTCCTATACACTGTTGATTGATACTGGACACAATGATCCAGCTGAAGCCTAACGAGCACCGAGTAGAGGAATATTATCATCTCCAGTTACTTGCATGTTGTTAATGCAACCCAAAACTGTATTTTCTTTTTTTGCAATAGCAAATAAATCCACTCCCCTGAGACATGTAGCTATATCAGCCTAACCCCAGTGTAGATCCCCACCATGAGATCAACCTAGCTCCCGCCTCTCAGGGAGGTGGATTACCTACGCTGACGGGTAAGTAGTGACTTCACTGAAGCGGTATGGCAGCGCCGCTGTAGCATTTTAAGTGTGGACAAGCCCTGAAGCAGATCTTCCAGAAAAGTATCCAGTCTGGATCTGCAGACATGGGGACTTGGAGAATCCACCACTTCCCTTCGCAGTTTGTCCCAATGGTTAATCACCCTCAATGCTAAACTCTTGGCCCTTATTTCCAACTGAAATTTATCACGCTTGGGCTTAGCTCTGCCTTTCTCTGCGATATTACAGAGCCCGTTATTACCCATGGTTTTCTCCCCATGAAATTCTCCATTTGATCGTCCTTTTGATAAAATAAATAGATGACGCTCTTTAAGTCTCTCACTGGCTGCCATTTTCTGCAGCCTCCAATCCTTTTTGTGGCTCTTTTCTGCACGTTCTACAAATTTTGAAATGTTCAACTGTGGACTCCGGAACTGGATGCATTCTGTTTCACCAATGCCATATGCAGAGGTAAAATCCTTCCCCTGCTCCAACTCACCACTACGATGAGTTGGTTATCCACAGTGACCCCTAAATCCTTCTCAGGGTCCCTCAATTCCATAATATAGTGATCAAGTCTGTGGGTCTTGTCTGCGATCCCTGTTCCGAGATGATATCTTTGCATTTGACTGTATTAAAACTTTTGTGTCTGCCCTGGCTACCTCATTGTAACCATCTGCCAATTTTGGAGCCTTCGCTATTTTATCTGGAGAGATTTTCTATTTGCGTCCACATCATTGGTGATAATATTGAATAGCATTGGTCCAAGAACTGATCCCTTTCAGAACTGAACTGGAATCACCCCCATTTCCTGCAATGCCCCATTGAAAACGGCTTTCTGAGATCTAACAGTTAGCCAGTTTTTAGTCTATTTTACGTCTGCTCTACTGATATTGGATAGTGTTTTGATCTGAATGTTTTCCCCAACTTCATCAAATGCCTCAAAGACCTCGAAGTCTATTGTACATGTGCAGTTTCCTTTGTCAATCAAACGTGTACAGCCATTAAAGGATGAAAAATTATTTGGCAAGACCTGTTTCCATAACCCGGTTGGTGACTCGCATTCATTATATTCTTATAACTAATCCCATGCCAGATTTTCCATTTTTTCCTAATCTTGTCAAATCCTTTTTGAAAAACTTTCCCTTTAATTTTTAATAGGTTATGTTTCTGGTGTTCGTAACTCTCAGGTTCTTCTGTAGATGCTGCTTAACATCCTCCTCGACTGCTAATGGACTAGAAAGTATTTCATCAGCTCATCTGAAATGAGAGCTTCACTTTCTTGACTGTGGAATTGTGGCTTGTTAGCTATCGCTAAACTCTTCTTAAAGAACTAATTTTCATTCCCGTTTTTCTGAAATTTTTTCCCCCTCCCAATCAGTTTTGTGGATAATTTGTCATCTTTGAGGAATTAGCTGTTTTGAAGCACTAATTATCTATAGATATTACTGGTTGGGAGCTGGTCTCTGTTTGTCCATTGGAATGTCATGAGTTCCATTCCGTTATTTTGTTCTCCTCTATCATATGCCCCTTTCCTTGTGGCTTCTCTAAACTTAACAGTCCTAGACTTTTCAGTCTGTTTGCATATGGCAGCCTCCCCCATTCTCCCAGCCTGTCTCAGAAATCCGCTTTCCATTTGCTACATCCTTTATAGAGACTGGCTGATCACAAGTGAGTGCGTTTCCAGAGCAGGTTGTTCTCCACCCCAGTCCTTAGACATCTAACATTGTCTTTGTTTTGGCCACTACTGTGAACAAGCTGGTGTTTCTGTGGAAGAGCTCTTGAAGACACCCAGGGCTTTTCCCCGAGGTGGTTCTGGTTGGGATGTTTCCGCTCGGTACGCGGATTGGCAAAGCTTTTTTTTTTTAACACTTTCAGATTTTGAGTTACTCGGTGCCTCGGGGAATAGCATGGACTTTCTCAGACCACGACTTGTAGAAATTATTGATGCATGAGAAAAGTACCCAATACTGCACGTAGTGTCTCCTATTAACATTGTATCTCCATTCAGGATTTTGTACTGCGACCATCACCGTGGGCCCTGGGAACGCCTCAGAGTTGATCAATTTCCCCCTACTCCATGTCAGATTCCAATAAAACCAACTTCACCAACCCCTCCACCTTCATCCTGCTGGGTGTTCCTGGCCTGCAGGCGGCCCATGTCTGGATCTCCATCCCCTTCTGCACCATGTACGCCATAGCCATCTTGGGGAACGTCGCCATCCTGTTCATCGTGAAGATGGAGCCGAGCCTCCATGAGCCCATGTACTATTTCCTCTGCATGCTGGCTGTCACTGACCTGGTCCTGTCTACGTCCACCCTGCCCAAAATGCTGAGCATCTTCTGGTTTAATTCCAGGGAGATCAGTTTCAGTGCCTGCCTCACCCAGATGTACTTCATTCACTCCTTCTTCGTAATGGAGTCTGGGATCTTCGTGGCCATGGCTTTTGATCGCTACGTGGCCATCTGCCATCCCCTGAGACATTCCACCATCCTGACAAACCCCGTGGTGGCCAAGATTGGACTGGCCTTGGTGCTGCGGGGTGTCATCGTCATATTGCCCTATCCCTTCCTGGTGAGACAATTGCCATATTGCAGAACCAACATCATCCCCAACTCGTACTGTGAGTACATCGCCGTGGTGAAGCTGGCCTGTGGCGACACCCGCGTCAGTAGTTACTACGGACTCTTTGTGGTACTCTGTGTGAGGGGTCTGGATATGATTTGTATCGCCGTGTCCTACACCCAGATCCTCAGGGCCATCTTCAGCCTCCCCACAAAGGACGCCCGGCTAAAGACTTTTGGGACCTGCAGCTCCCATCTCTGCGCCATCTTAACCTTGTACATCCCAGCTCTCTTCTCTTACCTCACTCAGCAGTTTGGCCACAATGTGCCCCTGCATTTCCACATTCTCATTGCCAACGTGTACCTCCTGGTGCCCCCCATGCTAAACCCCATCATCTATGGGGTGAGGAGCAAACAGGTCCTGGACAGGCTCCTCCGGCTCTTCACTCACAAAGGGATTTAAAGTTTTTTCCTGGTGCTCTGACTCTCAGACCGAGCCATGTGCAGATCTGGCTGGTGGCTTGGAGCTGGGCCCTCTTTCCTGAATCGCTGGCTGGGCATTTCACCCGGGCTGGGCAAATGTTTTGGCCCAAAGAACGCATTGGATTTGGAAAACTGTATGGAGGGCTAGGTAGGGAAGGCTGTGCCTCCCCAAACAGCCTGGCCCCATGCCCCCTATCTGCCCCCTCCCACTTCGTGCCCCCTGAGTGCCCCCCTCATAACCTCTTACCTATCCAACCCCCCATTCTCCTTGTCCTCTGACCTCCCCTCCCGGGACTCCCTACCCCTAACCGCTGCCCTGGGGCCCCATCCCGTATCCAACCCCCCTTGCTCCCTGACTTCCCTGACCCCTAAGCAGACCCCACCCCCTCACTGGCCCCCCGGAACTCCCACGCCTCATCAACCCCCCCTGTTCATCATCCCGTGACCACCCCCCCCCCAGATCCTCTGCCCCATCCAACCACCCCCTTCTCCCTGTCCCCTGACTGCCCCCGGGTCTCCCTGACCCTTATCCAACCCACCCTCTCCCTGCCCCCTTACCATCCCGCTCAGGGTGTCAGGACTGGCTGTCACTCCGCCCGGCTGGAGCCAGCGGCGCTGCCCCCATGGCAGCATGGCTGCGGGGGAGAGGGAAGAGCAGGGGAGGGGCCGGGGGGAGCCTCCCCTGCCGGGAGCTCAAGGGCCGGGCAGGACGGTCCCGCAGGCTGTAGTTTGCCCACCCCCGCATGAGACCCTTTCCTGATCTTACTGTGCTGTGTCAGTGCCACAAACTGGGGAATCGGTCAGTGTAGAGCTCATTGGTTTGCCACCCTTCTAATCACTGATAACTGGACCTCTGCGAATATCAGAACAGAATAATGCCAGACTGGGTGAGACCAAGGATCCATCTAGCCCAGTGTCCTGTCTTCTGACGGTGGCCAGTGCCGGGTGCCCCAGAGGGAACGAACAGAACAGGGGATCACCCAGTGATCCATCCCCTGTCACCCATTTCCAGCTGCTGGCAAAGAGACACCATCCCTTCCCATCTTGGCCATTGATGGACCTTCACAACATCCACTGGCAAGGAGTTCCACAGGTTGGCTGTGTGTTGTGTGAAGAAATACTTCCTTGTGTTTGTTTTAAACTGTTGCCTATTAATTTCATTTGGTGACCCCCAGTTCTTGTGTTATGAGAAGGAGTAAATGCCACTTCCTTATTTACTTTCTCCACACCTGTCATGATTTTATAGACCTCAATTATATCCCCCATTAGTCGTCTCTTTTCCAAGCTGAAAAGCCCCAGTCTTATTAATCTCTCCTCATACGGAAGCCGTTCCAAACCACCTCATCATTATTACCCTTTTTTTGAACCTTTCCCAATTCCAATATATCTCTTTTGTGATGGGCCCACCACATCTGCGTGCAGGATTCAAGATGTGGATGTACCATGGATTTATATAGAGGCAACATGATATTTTCTGTCTTATTATCTCTCCCGTTCCTCGTGATGCCCAACATTCTGTTCCCTTTTCTGACTGTCGCTGCCCATTCAGTGGATGTTTATGGAGAAGTAGCCACCATGACCCCCGGGTCCCTTCCTCTCACCCCGCTTCTCTCCCCAAGGCCAGGCCGCTGGTACATGGCTTCCCTCCAGGCCACAGCCACTTCTGCGCCTGTTCCCCCACACACAGCCCCTGCTCCACCTCTTGCCCCTCTGCCCCCTCCCTTCTCTGCCTCTTGCCCCAAGTCCCCGCCGCTGCTGCTCGCTCTTTATCTCCCCTCCCCATCACTCCCTGGATCACCTTCTTCCCCCGCCCCCCAGCTGGGCTCCATCTCCCACGGGGCTGGGACGGGGGCTGCTGCAGCCTGACCAGGAGCCTGCAGTGAGGGCAGCGAGGATGCAGCGCTGGGGCCGACAGGCCAGTCGGGATCGGAGAGGGAAGCCAGGAAGCCGGATAAAAGCAGCTGAGGGTTGGGAGCCGGGTTGTGTGGCAGGCGGGCGAGATTGTTCCTCATGCTGCTTGTGGGCCCCGAAGCTCAGCGACAGAGTCCTGAGGGCAGAGACCATCGTGTGGCTTATTTCCTTAGGTTTCAGCTCCTGTTTGTTCCTCCCGACTGGGGGCTGTAGCTGGCAGGGACCCTGCAATGG
The DNA here is from genome assembly GCA_033296515.1 of Macrochelys suwanniensis. NCBI lineage: Eukaryota > Metazoa > Chordata > Testudines > Chelydridae > Macrochelys > Macrochelys suwanniensis. Next base: position 149,678 of record CM065775.1, read on the forward strand.
GGATGGGCTGGGAGCCCTTTGCCCTGATCCAGGCCTCGGGGGAGGGCAAGGGAATCAGCTTTGGAGCTAGGAGGACACCAGCTGAGAGAGGGGGAAGGAGAAGCCCCTGCTTTAGTTGGGAAGGTGGGATGCTGGGCAGAAGCTGGGGTGGGTTTGGTAGCTCACAGGCAAGAGATAAACGGCCCAGCTTCCATTAGCCGGCAATTTACACACGGACACGGCCCCTTATCTGGAACTACAGGGGACGCGTTGCCCAGGGGCCGACACTGAACAGTGAAGCTGAGTCTAACGTACGCTCTGCATGATGCTTTTGATCACAACATCTAGAAGCTCTGTAGTTAGGCTGCTGGGCAGCGTGATCCCTGTGTCATGGATGGACTGAGCCAGGCAGAGGTAAAGTGATTTACCCAAGGACACACAATGAGTCAGTGGCAGAGCTGAGAATAGCAACTGGGAGTCCTGATAAGGTGGACTGCACCCTTAGCAAGTTTGCAGATGACACTAAACTGGGAGGAGTGGTTGATACGCTGGAGGGTAGGGACAGGATACAGAGGGACCTAGACAAATTAGAGGATTGGGCCAAAAGAAATCTGATGAGGTTCAACAAGGACAAGTGCAGAGTCCTGCACTTAGGACGCAAGAATCCCATGCACTGCTACAGACTAGGGACCGAATGGCTGGGCAGCAGTTCTGCAGAAAAGGACCTAGGGGTTACGGTGGACGAAAAGCTGAATATGAGTCAACAGTGTGCCCTTGTTGCCAAGAAGCCTAACGGCATTTTGGGCTGTATAAGTAGGGGCATTTCCAGCAGATCGAGGGACGTGATTATTCCCCTCTATTCGGCACTGGTGAGGCCTCATCTGGAGTACTGTGTCCAGTTTTGGGCCCCACGCTACAAGAAGGATGTGGATAAATTGGAAAGAGTCCAGCGGAGGGCAACAAAAATGATTAGGGGGCTGGAGCACATGACTTATGAGGAGAGGCTGAGGGAACTGGGAGTGTTTAGCCTGCAGAAGAGAAGAATGAGGGGGGATTTGATAGCTGCTTTCAACTACCTGAAAGGGGGTTCCAAAGAGGATGGATCTAGACTGTTCTCAGTGGTAGTAGATGACAGAACAAGGAGTAATGGTCTCAAGTTGCAGAGGGGGAGGTTTAGGTTGGATATTAGGAAAACCTTTTTCACTAGTAGGGTGGTGAAGCACTGGAATGGGTTACCTAGGGAGGTGGTGGAATCTCCTTCCTTAGAGGTTTTTAAGGTCAGGCTTGACAAAGCCCTGGCTGGGATGATCTAGTTGGGTTTGGTCCTGCTTTGAGCAGGGGGTTGGACTAGATGACCTCCTGAGGTCCCTTCCAACCCTGAGATTCTATGATTCTATGATACCCCCCCCCCCACCTCAGCACCACTGCTCTGGCCATGAACTGGCCCTGCTCCTCTGGGTTGTATTAGACACACTGAGGCCTTGGCTACACTTGGCATTACAGCGCAATAAAGCCGCCAAGAGTGCTCTACCTTACTACCTGTCCACACTGGCAAGGCACCTAGAGCACTCTGACTCCGCGGCTGGAGCGCTGCTGGTACTCCACCTCCCCGCGAGGAATAACGCTCGTTGCGTTCTCGCTGGAGTGCCGCGGCGCCAGTGTGGACACCTAATGTGCTCTGATTGGCCTCTGGAAGCATCCAACTGTAACGATGCTGGTTCTGGCGGGACCCAACTGAGAGTGCCAGTTCAGGACAAATTGCTTCGAGCAGGGCAACTACAGCCCAAGGCTGGGGTTCTTCCACCTCTAAGGCAAACCAAACCAGCCAGACAGAGGAGACTTTGGTTTTACCCCACTGGCTAACCACAAGTCACACAAGCAATCCCCTTAGACACTCCAGTTTCCCAGTCTCACCACCAGTGCCACTCGTTATGGGGACAAATGGTCATGAAAACCAATGCCCCAGTAAAAGAAAAAGGTTCTCCTGATCCCAACGGACCAAGCCCCCAGATCCAGGTCAATATACAAATCAGATCTTACCCACAAATCACGCTGTTGCCAATCCTTTAGAATCTAAAATCTAAAGGTTTATTCATAAAAGGAAAAAGGTCTAGGTGAGAGCTAGAATTGGTTAAATGGAATCAATTACATTCAGTGATGGCAAAGTTCATGGTTCAGGCTTGCAGTAAAGATGACATAAGCTGCAGGTTCAAATGAAGTCTCTGGATTACATCCACAGCATGGATGGGTCCTTCAGTCCTTTGTTCAGCGCTTCCATTTGTAGAAAGGTTCCTCCAGAGATAAGAAGCAGGAATGAAGACCAAATGGAGATGAGGCAGCTGCCTTTTATAGTTTCTTCCAGGTGTAAAGACACCTCTTTCCTTACTGTGGAAAATCACAGCAAAATGGAGTCTGGAGTCACGTGGGCAAAGTCTCTGCATAATTTGCTGTGTCACAGGCGTGTCTGCCTTCTCTCAATGGGTCCATTGTATCGCTGATGGCTCTTAATGGGCCATCCAGCAGGCCTGGCCGAGCTGATAGCTTGTCCTGGGTCCCAGAAGCCCAGCCCCAGTTTGAAATACAGACAGTAAAAAGCCAATATTCATAACTTCAACTACAAAACTGATACATACATATAAATGGCATAATCATAACCAGCCATGCATAACCTGGTCTTAGACACCTCATTTGACCCCCTTTATGTAAGATTTGGTGCCACTACAGGACCTTGGTTGTAACAATGATCTATATGGTCGCAGTTATTGTCAATAACGTCACACCAACCATGCCTGTTCTAGCCACTCTGGTCATCACTTTTCAACTCTGCTGCCCTGTCCTCAGGTGACCAATGGTCAGACCCGCCCTTTAAATTCCCTGGGAAGTTTGAAAATCCCTTTCCTGTTTGCTCAGCCAGGCTTGGAGTGCTCTCAGCGCATCTTTCCAGGTGACCATGCCTCCACGTGCCCGGCGATCCCCAGTATGGAGCAATGGCGAGGTGCTGGACCTCATCAGTGTTTGGGGGGAGGAAGCTGTCCAGTCCCAGCTGCACTCCAGCCGTAGGAATTACGATACCTTCGGGCAGATATCAAGGGCGATGATGGAAAGGGGCCATGCCCGAGACACGGTGCAGTGTCGTGTTAAAGTAAAAGAGCTGGGGAATGCCTACCGCAAAGCCCGTGAGACAAACGGCCGCTCCTGCACTGCCCCCGCGATCTGCAAATTCTACAAAGAGCTGGACGCGATACTTGGGGGCGATCCTACCTCCACTCCATCGACCACCATGGACACTTCCGAGCCCAGCACAGCAAGGGGAGAGGGGGAGGAGGAGGACGAAAGCCCAAGAAAAGGTGCTGAGGTGGGAGGAGACACCCCAGAATCCCTTGAGGCATGCAGCCAGGAGCTCTTCTCGAGCCAGGAGGAAGGCAGCCAGTCATGGCATCCGGTGCTTGGGGAAGGACAAACACCAGAGGAGGTTCCCAGTAAGCGGTTTTTTTTAGGAAGGAAGTTTTTAGGTGTGGGCTCTTTGGGCGAGGAGGGTAAGGGCTGCATGCATGCCTAGATGCGGAATAGTGCATTGATGTGGTCTATCACATCACAGTAATTGGCATCGGTGAGCTCTTCAAAAGTCTCAGCCAGAACGTGGGCAATGCGTCTGCACAGGTTTATTGGGAGACCCAGCGTGGTTCTTGTTCCAGTCAGGCTAACGTGTCCGCGCCACTCTGCCGCGAGGGGCGGGGGGACCATTGCTGCACACTGGAAACCTACGTATGGGCCAAGGTGGAAGCCACATTGTAGTAGAAGACCCTCCCTTGCTTCCCCGGTCACCCTCAGCAGCGAGAGATCTTCCAGGACGAACTCCTGTGGAGAATGTGGGGACAGTGTTCAGTGTAGGTGTCCCCTGCAGCTGTTGGCTCTCCCCAAGGCACAGAAACCCACAGGACAGTACAGCCATGAAACAATCAATCCCCCTTAACCCTATCCTTACTCACCATTTCTGGGGCTCCCGTGGGTTATGTGCACTCGTTTTGGGACAGGCGAAGTATGGTTTTGTATGGACTGTGATTTCCTTCCTTAAGTGCGGGTGAATCATTGCTCTGTCTGGTATGTACAATGTTTCCTCTGTTAAGTGTTGCATTTTGCCTTTACAGGTGCAACCTTGAGATCTCAGCCGTCCGTCTTATCACCGGCCGAGAGACTGAAAAGACTCAGGAAGAGGAAGCGTAAAAGCAAAGAAGACATGCTGCAGGAAGTTATGTAACAGTCTGTGAGCGAGAATCTAAAGGCACAGAAGTGGAGGGAGAGCGAAAGGAGGATCTGACAGAAGAATGAGGATCGCCGGCAGCAAAATGCGATGCTCCAGCGGCAAAGCACAGATCGGCTGATCAGCATAATGGAGCGGCAAGCAGACTCTATCCAGGCGCTCATCGCCATGCAAGTGGAGCTCTACAGTGCTCGCCCTCCCCCGCCGCAGCCCTTGCCCCAAAACTCTTTCTCTTGTGCCCCCATGTTTCCTCCAACCCACTTACTCCAACATCCGGGTTCTTACCGCCCCCAGCTGCCTCCTACACCTCAAATTTCACCATCCACCCACGAAAACTACGACCCTTATCCACTGCACTCAACCCCCCTCAACATGCCTTCTAGCCATCCTGAAGTGCAGCACTCAGTGCACAGCACTCCAGACAGGTTTCCAGAGTACGAAATCAGGACAAACTCAAGTCTATGAGAGAACTGGTCCCCACCCCCACCCCCTTGCCATTCTGGTATTTCTGTGTTACTTTGGTTTTTTTCAATAAATGAATTTTCTTTTCAATAAATGGAGTTTTTCACTTTGAAAACATACTTTATTGATGCATAAAGCAAAATATACCTTAGCCCCGGAAAGCAACAAGCACTACAATTCAGTGTACCAAACACAGCCACTGCACTTAACTACCGTGCAGAGCAACAGACATTACTGGTGGCTTTCAGCCTCAAATTGCTCCCTCAAGGCATCCCTAATCCTTGCAGCCCCACGCTGGGCCCCTCTAATAGCCCTGCTCTCTGGCTGTGCAAACTCAGCCTCCAGGTGCTGAACCTCCGAGGCCCATGCCTGAGTGAAGCTTTCACCCTTCCCTTCACAAATATTATGGAGGGTACAGCACGTGGATATAACCGCAGGGATGCTGTCTTTGGCCAAGTCCAGCTTCCCATAAAGGGAGCGCCAGCGGCCCTTCAAACAGCCAAAAGCACACTCCACAGTCATTCGGCACTGGCTCAGCCCGTAGTTGAACCGTTCCTTGCTGGTGTTAAGGCTTCTTGTGTAGGGTTTCATGAGCCACGGCATTAAAGGGTACGCGGGGTCTCCAAGGATCACAGTGGGCATTTCAATTTCCCCAACAGTGATCTTCCGGTCTGGGAAAAAAGTTCCGGACTGCATCTTCCGGAACAGGGCAGTGTTCCGAAAGATGCGCGCGTCATGCACCTCTCCGGGCCAGCCTGCGTTAATGTCAATGAAATGCCCACGGTGATCCACAAGCGCCTGGAGAACCATGGAGAAATACCTCTTTCGGTTAACGTACTTGGAAGCTAGGTGGTCTGGTGCCAGAATAGGAATATGCATCCCATCTATCGCTCCTCCGCAGTTAGGGAAACCCATTTGTTCAAAGCCAGCCACAATGTCTTGCACGTTACCTGGAGTCATGGTTCTTCTCAGCAGGATGCTATTAATGGCCCTGCAAACTTGCACCAACACAATTCCAATGGTCGACTTTCCCACTCCAAACTGGTTAGCGACCAATCGGTAGCTGTCTGGAGTTGCCAGCTTCCAGACTGCAATAGTCACCCGCTTCTCCACCGGCCGGGCAGCTCTCAATCTCATGTCCCTATGCTGCAGGGTGGGGGAGAGCTCAGCACACAGTCTCATGAAAGTGGCTTTTCTCATCCAAAAGTTCTGCAGCCACTGCTCGTTATCCCAGACTTGCATGACGATGTGATCTCACCACTCAGTGCTTGTTTCCTGAGCCCAAAATTGGCGTTCTATGGTGGAGAGCATGTCCGTGAATGCCACAAGCAAGTTCGTGTCGTACGCGTTACGCGATATCATCGTCGGACTCCTCACTGTCACTTTGGATCTTAAGGAGTTGCTCGAATGCTAAATGTGACATGCTGGCAAGACTCGTCAGCATGCTCCTCAGCAGATCGGGCTCCATTTCCGCAGACCGAAAGGGAAGACAGATTGTGACGCACAGAAACCCTTGAAAGATGGCGCCAAATGTGGACGGAAACACAGAGATTGCTGGGATGCGAAACGATGCATCCCTGGGCATTGGGACAGGATCCAGAATGCCCCGCACCCCACGCCCCCTTCCCACAAGCCACAGCGCCAGAGGTGATCTGTGGGATAGCTGCCCATAATGCACCGCTCCCAATGCCACTTCAAGTGCCGCAAAACACTGTTCTTGGCCCTCACCCCTTCTTCTAAATGGAAAACCTGTCGTATGAAAGGAGACTCAAGGAGCTTGGTTTGTTTACCTTAACCAAAAGAAGGCTGAGGGGAGATATGATTGTTCTCTTTAAATATATCAGAGGGATAAATACCAGGGAGGGAGAGGAATTACTTCAGCTCAGTACCAATGTGGACACAAGAACAAATGGATATAAACTGGCCATCAGGAAGTTTAGACTTGAAATTAGACGAAGGTTTCTAACCATCAGAGGAGTGAAGTTCTGGAACAGACTTCCAAGGGAAGCAGTGGGGGCAAAAGACCTAACTGGCTTCAAGATTAAGCTAGATACGTTTATGGAGGGGATGGTTTGATGGGATAACATGATCTTAGTCAAAGGTCAATTAATTGCCATCAGTGGTAAATAGGACCAATGGTCAATGATGGGATGTTAGAAGTTACTACAGAGAACTTTTTCCTGGGTGTCTGGCTGGTGAGTCTTGCCCACATGCTCGGGGTTCAGCTGATCGCCATATTTGGGGTCGGGAAGGAATTTTCCTCCAGGGTAGATTGTCAGAGGCCCTGGAGGTTTTTCGCCTTCCTCTGCAGCATGGAGCACGGGTCACTTACTGGAGGATTCTCTGCATCTTGAAGTCTTTAAAGCATGATTTGAGGGCTTCAATAGCTGAGACATAGGTGAGAGGATTATTCCAGGAGTGGGTGGGTGAGATTTTGTGGCCTGCATTGTGCAGGAGGTCAGACTAGATGATCATAATGGTCCCTTCTGACCTTAAAGTCTATGAGTCTATGAAAAGTACAAGATTTAAGATGGATTTCAGTGTCAGGTGACATGGTCACATGTCCCTGTGAGACCTCATTCTTCATTACCCATGGGCTGGCCCACATGTACACAGGAAGGCTTGCAGGTAAACGAGCCACTTACAACTCGTTGTTTCTGAAACACCCTTAATGGCCTCCACTTAATCTGACTATATTAGTAGTACAAGTTTATACCCTATATTTCTAACTTCAGATATAAGAACGATACGTGATACAAACAGGAAAATCAAATTCAGCACATTATAACTTTTCCAATGATATGTTACAAGAGACCTTTTGCATATTCCAGCTGTGCTATTTTCATTATCAATAAGCCTGTTTTCATAGAGAATATGGATTGTAACATCACAGTAATGAACTATAATTTTTAACTATACACAGATAAAGAGCCGCCAATTCCTCTCTGCCTCAGCACAGAGCCCAAGAGTTCTCCTCTCCCTTTGGGAAGATCCCATAATTGCTGTTTACTCCTAAAGCTGGATAAATAACACAGAAGAGCAGACATGGAACAAGAGACATTGGCTAGAGTGTCTCCGGTCTGCAGCCTGTTTCCATCCAGATGCTGCTTCTCCCCTAGAGGCTGAGCGAACGCCACTGGGATTGCACAGAGCTCTATTATAAACGGTGAACACCCCTGTATCAGCTCTCAGCGTGGGATGCTGCTGCAGTTGCTGGGGTGAGAGAGGTGTGGGACACGGCTACGTGAGGGGGATTCCCAGGGAGGACACTTCCATCTCAGGATTCACAGGTACCCATCTCTGGCTGCAGAGCTCACCTGGTCAACAAACCCAGTGCGACACGCGCGTGATGGGAGAGAGAGTAAGACTGTGCTCCTTTCCGCTCTGCACAGCCATTACATTTTCTTTTATCTGTTCAGATTTTCAATGTAACTGAATGTTCCCTTGTTCATGAGTGGTGAGACAGACTAAATATAAATGCTCGATCTTTTTTATTTATCAATAGATTCATAGGCTTCATGGTCAGAAGGCACCAGTAGATCATCCCGTATTACCTCCTGTATAACACAGGGTGCTACATTTCACCCAGTTACCCCTGTATTGAGGCCAAAGACTTGTGTGTGACTAAGACCTGGTCTACGGTACGATTTCGCGTCATAGAATCATAGAGCCACAGGGTGAGAAGGGACCGCAAGGGTCAGCTAGTCTACCCCCTGCCAAGATGAAGGATTTGTTCTCTCTAAACCATCCAGGACAGATGAGTATCCAGCCTTCCTGAGATCTGTCAGTTAGCCAATTTTTAGCCTATTTTACATCTGCTCTACTGATACTGGATAGTGTTTTGATCTGAATATTTTTCCCGAGTACATCAAATGCCTCAGAGACATCGAAGTCTATTGTACATGTGCAATTCCCTTGGTCAACCAAACGTGTACAGCCATTAAAGGATGAAAACTTATTTGGCAAGACCTGTTTCCATAACCCGGTTGGTGACTCGCATTCATTATATTCTTAGATTTTTTGTTAACTAATCCCATGCCAGATTTTCCATTTTTTCCTAACCTTGTCAAATCCTTTAAAAAAAACTTTCCCTTTAATTTTTAATAGTTTATGTTTCTGGTGTTCGCAACTCACAGGTTCTATTGTAGATGCTTCTTAACATCCTTCTTGACTGCTAATGGACTAGAAAGTATTCCATCAGCTCATCTGAAATGAGATCTTCACTTTCTTGACTGGAATTGTGGCTTGTTAGCTATCGCTAAACTCTTCTTAAAGAACTCCCAATTTTCATTCCCATTTTTCTGAATATTTTTTTCCTCCCAATCATTTTTGTGGATAATTTGTCATCTTTGAGGAATTAGCCCTTTTGAAGCACAAATTATCTATAGATATTACTGGCTGGGAGCTGTTCTCTGATTGTCCATTGGAATGGAATCAGTTCCATTCCGTTATTTTGTTCTCCTCTATCATATGCCCTCTTCTTTGTGGCTTCTCTAAACTTAACAGTGCCAGACTTTTCAGTCTGTTGGCATATGGCAGCCTCCCCCATTCTCCCAGCCTGTCTCTGAAATCCGCTTTCCATCTGCTCTATCCTTTATAGAGACTGGCTGATCAGAAGTGAGTGCGTTTCCAGAGCAGGTTGTTCTCCACCCCAGTCCCTAGGCATCTGAACATTGTCTTTGTTGTGGACACTACTGTGAACAAGATGGTGTTTCCATGGAAGATCTCTCGATGACACCCAGGGCTTTTCCCTGAGGTGGTTCTGGTTGGGATGTTTCCCCTCGGTACATGGATTGGCAAAGCCTTTTTTTTCTTCTTTTTTTTACACTTTCAGATTTTGAGCTACTCGGTGCCTCGGGGAATAGCATGGACTTTCCCAGACCACGACATGTGAAATTGTTGAGGACAATCAAATACAGAATTAGCATTAGTAGGGTCAGTTGTTCATAATTCGTTTATCTGAAAAATGAAAATGTGTGTGAAGAGCAACCAATCTGCTTCACCCATGAGAAAAGTACCCAGTACTGTACGTAGTGTCTCATATTAACATTGTCTCTCATTGCAGGGTTTTGTACTGCGACCATCACCCTGGGCCCTGGGAACGCCTCAGAGTTGAACAACTTCCCCCTACTCCATGTCAGATTCCAACACAACCGACTTCATCAACCCCTCCACCTTCATCCTGCTGGGCATTCCTGGCATGGAGGCGGCCCATGTCTGGATCTCCATCCCCTTCTGTGCCATGTACGCTATAGCCATCTTGGGGAACTTCACCATCCTGTTCATCGTGAAGATGGAGCCGAGCCTCCATGAGCCCATGTACTATTTCCTCTGCATGCTGGCCGTCACTGACCTGGTCCTGTCCACGTCCACCCTGCCCAAAATGCTGAACATCTTCTGGTTTAATTCCAGGGAGATCGATTTCAGTGCCTGCCTCACCCAGTTGTACTTCATTCACTGCTTCTTAGTGATGGAGTCTGGGATCTTCCTGGCCATGGCTTTTGATCGCTACGTGGCCATCTGTGATCCCCTGAGACATTCCACCATCCTGACAAACTCTGTGGTGGCCAAGATCGGACTGGCCTTGGTGCTGCGTGGCATCATGGTCATATTGCCCTATCCCTTCCTAGCGAGGCAACAGCCATATTGCAGAACCAACATCATACCCCAGTCGTACTGCGAGCACATTGCCGTGGTGAAGCTGGCCTGTGGCGACACCCGTGTTAGTAGTTACTACGGCCTCTTTGTGGTATTCTGTGTGAGGGGTCTGGATATGATTTTTATCGCTGTGTCCTATACCCAGATCCTCAGGGCCATCTTCAGCCTCCCCACAAAGGATGCCCGGCTCAAGGCTTTGGGGACCTGCAGCTCCCACCTCTGTGCCATCTTAACCTTTTACATCCCAGTTATCTTCTCCTCCATCACACACCGGTTTGTCCACAACGTGCCCCTGAATTTCCACGTTCTCATTGCGAACGTGTACCTCCTGGTGCCCCCCATGCTCAACCCCATCATCTACGGAGTGAGGACCAAAAAGATCCGGGGAAGGCTACTCCGGCTCTTCACTCATAAAGGGACTTAAAGTTTTCTCCTGGTGCTCAGGCTCTCAGACCAAGCTCTGTGCAGAGCTGGCTGGTGACTTGGTGCTGGGCTCTCTTCCCTGAATCACTGACGGGGCGGTGGCATCTTTCTGTAAATGGGTTGGCCATTTAAGACGCTCAACACCTAAAAACAAAAGGAAGTCTTTTTACACACAACACATAGTCAATCTGTAGAGCTCTTTGTCAGAGGATGTTGGGAAGGTCACGACTATAACAGGGTTCAAAAAGAACTAGATAAAATCATGGAGGATAGATCCATCAACAGCTATTAACCAGGATGGGCAGGGATGGTGTCCCCAGCCTCTGTTTGCAGGAGGCTAGGAATGGTGAACAGGGTCTGGATTCTCTCTGGAGCACTTGGCATTGGTCACTGTTGGAAGACAGGATACTGGGCTAGATGAACCTGTGATCTGACCCAGTAAGGAAGTTCTTATGATCTTATGTTCACTGAGGCAGGGAATGGCATGGAGGTATTGTATTGTGTGTATTCGGTATCCTTTCTGCTGCCGAAAGTAAAGGAAATGTTACAGAACCCCCCTTTGCCAGGCCTGGGTCTGTTTGCTTTAACGATCATGTGCCCTGAAAGAGAGAAACTGGAACCAGAGTGAGTCCAAGGGGGAGCTCTGGCAAGGGTGTGCTGAAGCAATTGGAGTGTCTGGGGGAGCTGAACCACATTAGGGTGACAAGAACAGCTTGTGGCCCTCTTCACGCAGGTTTGGGATCGCCCAGCCCCACTCCCCTTCCACGCACAGCCCCCTAGCGTCCATGGATCAGCTCCAGGTCTATTATCACAGCCCTGCTCAAGCTACTTTGGCTGGACACATGCCAGGTGGCTGTGCGGGGGTCCCACACACTGGATCCATGTGACTGGGAGTCGGAGAAGTGTTCAGGCCCTGCTTCTGGCTTTGGGTTTGTAGGCCCACCCTGAGGGTGCAGCTTCCATTCTAGCACCTTCCTCTGGGAGCGGGGAGCTGAACACCAATTACCACAGCCCTCAAGACAAATTGTTCCAGCCAAAGGCATGGTGTAATACAAATACATGGAAACACCGACCTGTGATCATCATAGAATCATAGAATATCAGGGTTGGAAGGGACCTTAGTAGGTCATCTAGTCCAACCCCCTGCTCAAAGCAGGACCAATCCCCAATTTTTGCCCCAGATCCCCAAATGGCCCCCTCAAGGATTGAACTCATAACCCTGGGTTTAGCAGGCCAATGCTCAAACCACTGAGCTATCCCTCCTCCCCATAAAAGATTTTATGGGGGGGAGGGATAAAAGATTTGGTGATGGTGTTAAATCTGAGGATGCAAAGTGTGTTGCTAATCATAAACCTTATAACAGAGAATTTGGTAGTGATGGTAAATCCTATGAAAAGGTGTAACGAGCGTGATTTGAGGGAAAGGCTTTTAGCCAAGAAGCCCTGTGGGGATACTGCTTCTCAGCTAACATCTGTAAACAGGTTCAGAGCTTCTCTCAGCAGGGAAACCATCATAAACCTGGTCTGCTCTGTGAAAGGGTAAACTGAGTCACACCACCTCATGGCATTGATGAATATCTGTGTTGAGATATCACCAGCTGGAAAAGTAGAATGGTAAACAATGCCGCACAGACATTCATGGAGTTTTTTACTGACCCAGAGAAGACGCACTTGCTGACTTTTGAGATCACTAGACTGATCTACAAAGTGTTGAAAGGTACACAAAACTTTCCAAGAACACCTGTGGGTAACAACACAATGTTTGCAACACTTGGGAGTTGTGTGGTCAAAACCTAATTAAGGCCTTGGACACACTGCCTCTGCATTAGTCAGTGACAAACACTCCTGCAGTAAACTAAGGGGCGAAGTCTGACATTATGTGCCCCGGAGCAGCACCCTCGCGTCCCCAGGTTGGTATGAGAGAGGGCTCACGGGTACCCCTGTTCCAGGTCATGCCTACAGAATGAACAGGCCCTACGCCAGCTCCCATTTCCCACATATCATGCGCTCAGTCACTGATGGAGAGACCGTCGTTACGGCAGGGAAGTCAGGACTCCTGGGGTCTGTGTGTCATTTTCTGCGTGACTTTCGCCAAGTCATGTCTCCCTGTACCTCAGTTTACCTATGAATATAATGGGGATATGATCATAGTGACTCGCCTTTGCTAGGTCTTTTGAAGATCCTTCAATTAAAGGTTCTACATGGTAGGATAATAGTGACTGATGAGAATTACTGATCTCTGATCCCTTAGCAAAAATCCCATGTGACTCCAGAAAGTGTTCGTGTCTCCCCTCAGTCATCTTTCTCCAGATCTGTCTGTCTGCTGTCTACCTATCCATCCTGGGCACTTAGACAATATCAGACCCTATGAGACCTAGGCTCTATCCCTAGCTTTCTTAGTAATCAGCTATAATTTTTAAATATACACAAGTACTCAGAGCAGCCAATCCCTCTCTGACTCAGCCTAGAGCCCAAGAGTTCTCAGCTCCCAATGCGAAGGTCCCTTAATTACTGTTTACTGCTAAAGCTGGATAACAAACACAGAAGTGCAGACAAGGAGAGAGAGAGAGACTGGCTAGAGAGCGTCTGGTCTCCAGCCTGTTTGCATCCAGATGCTGCTTCTCCCTTGAGCCTTAGTGAACCCCACAGGGATTACACAGAGCTGTATTATAAACAGTGCACACCCCTGTGTCGGCTCTCGGCGTGGGATGCTGCTGCAGATGCTGGGGTGAGAGAGGTGTGGGTCACGGCTACCGGAGGGGGATTCCCAGAGAAGACACTTCCGTCTCAGGATTCACAGGTACCATCTCTTTCTGTTCGACAAACGAAGTGCAACGTATCGATGATGGGATACAGAATAGGTCTGGGGTCATTTCTGCTCCACACAGCAATTAAACATCCCAGGGCCCTGGCCACAGGTGCTGAATTTGCTCCATCATGGGCCAAAATGTCCCTCTTTGCTGTACCCCTCAGTGATGGGCTCCAGGCCCAACATGGCTTCATTTCAGTGGCATAATTTATCCTTCAGGATGAACGTTGTTAGCAGTTGTCCAATACAAGGCCAGATTCGAAGACCGTGGGCAGTAGTTTTCGCAGGACCCAGTGAAGCGCTAGGGCAGCCCCGCTGTTGTATTTCAAGTGTAGACGAGCCCTCACGCAGATCTTCCAGAAAAACATCCAGTCTGGAGTAAGACCTGAGCAAAACCTCGGGAACCAGCTGTGTGTTAATGCACAGACACCTCCTCCTCTTGCAATGTAGGGCTTTGGCTGTTAACGGGGCGGGGGACGGGGTGAGACTGTTACGAGACTTTATCTGCTGGAAAGCATGGAGGTGCTGAGGCCCCTCACTGGCATAAACAGAACAATTTTTGATCCTGGGCAAGACCTCTTGTCCCCTCGCTTCATTCGCGACGTCGGCTGAACTGTTATGCGTGAAACTTTTAAAATGCAATTCAGCCGGAAGCAGACACCCAGCAAGGGAAATTTCAGGTTAATGTTTGGCAAACGTACACGCAACTGAAAATGAACTCTTGCAATTTAAGGTGTCGGAGAGACTTAACTATGGGTGGTGCCCCCACCACCCCCAACTATGGCCCATCCATTTGTGAATCCCATTCAGCTAAGTGCTTTGCTCCAATAATGTCTGTGGCAAGGAGTTCCACAGGCCAAATATGGATCATGTAAAGAGTTTCCTTTTATCAATTTTATATGTTCAGCGTTCCAATAGAATTGAATGTTCCCTTGTTCGTGTGTTATGAGACAGAGTAAATATAAATGCCTGAACTACTTTCTGTATCGATAGATTCATAGGGTTTAAAGTCAGAAGGGACCATTAGATAACCTAGTCTGATCTCCTGTATAACACAGACCATTAAACGTCACCCAATTACCCCACTATCGAGCTCCATAAGTTGTGTTTGAGTAAGACCTGGTCTACACTGGGATTTTATATCATGGAATCAAAGAACGACAGGATTGTAAGGGGGCTGCAAGGATCAGCTAGTCTAACCTCTGCCAAAATGCAGGATTTGTCATGTCTAAACCATCTAAGATAGGTAACTATCCAGCCTCCTGTTGAAAACCTCCAGTGAAGAACTTTCCGCAACCTGCCTGGGCGTCTGTTCCATTGTGCTCCTGTTCTTACAGTTGGGGAGCTTATCTGAGATTAAATCTAAATCTGCTCCGCTGTAGTTTGAACCCATTGCCTCTTGATCTATGGTGGCAACGTTCCTCCATATTTTCAATGGCAGCCTTTCAAGTATCTGAAGGCTGCTGTCATGTCCCCGCTTAATCCTCCCTTTTCCAAACTAAACATACCCATTTCCTTCAGCCTTTGCTCGTAAGGCTTGCATTCCATCCTGTGGCTCGTCTTTGTCACTCGCCTCTGGATCCTTTCAATTTTCTCTACATCCTTCCTATATATTGGAGGCCCAAACTGGACACAATACTCCAGCTGAGACCTAACCTGCGCCAATAAATGTGCTACAATCCCCTTCCATGACTTGCATGCTATGCCTCTGCTAATGAAAATGAAAATTGTATTTGCTCTTTTTTGCAATAGAAAAAAAAATCACACCCCTGAGAAATGTAGCTATATCAACCTAACCCTGGTATATACAGTATGATGTCTACTGAAGAATTCTTCATCAACGTAGCTACTACCTCTCAGGGAGGTGGATTACGTACGTTGACAAGAGCACTCCCACCGAAGTACCCATGGGGCTTTTGGTGGTGGAAATGGGGTCACCCTTGAGGATAGCATCCAACTTCTTATAAAAACGGCAAGTCTGGGGCACAGCACTGGACAGACCATTTGCCTCCCTTGCCTTCTGGTACATGTGCCTCAGCTCCTTCCCCTTTGCTGTGTACTGCAGTGTGTCCTGATCACAGCTCTTTTCCCACAAGCTGCACGAGATCTGCCCTCAGGTATTGACATTCGTACAGCTGGAGCACAGCTGGGACTGCAGAGTCTCCTCTCCCCATAGACTGAGCAGATCCAGCAGCTCCTCAGAGGCCAATTACAGCGATAAAAACAGGCGCACGTGTAGACACTGGCACTTTGCCAGCAAAACTTTTGCGTAAAGCTCTTGTCAAGGTGGTTATTGTGACGGTGTTCCCCATAAAACTTTCTGGGGAGATGCTTATAAATGTATATATGTAACTAGAATATGTTTTATGCTACATGTGCCATGTAACATATCTCTGTGAAAGTTATGACCTACTGAATTTATTCCTCCCGTTTGTAGGCATGTATCATTGTTGTGGTTGAAGTTATGAACATTGGTTTTATATTTGCTGGTTTTATGCATAGCTTTTGTAAGAACAATGGACCAGGTTCAGAGGAAGGAATGTGCAAGTTAAGGACAAGTACTTAACAGACAAAAGAAGGTGCAGACCCCAATCCACATCGGGGCCCCAGTCAAGGATGCAACTGGTTAGACTGGAGTGTTGGCATCAAACCAGCAAATATAAAAACAATGTTCATAACTTCAACCACAACAATGATACATGCCTACAAACAGGAGGAATAAATTCAGTAGGTCATAACTTTCACAGAGATATGTTACATGGCACATGTAGCATAAAACATATTCTAGTTACATATATACATTTATAAGCATCTCCCCAGAAAGTTTTATGGGGAACACCGTCACCGTTATATTATGTCACTGAAACTGAGGAATTCCGTCACTGAAGGTGGCTTTGCAGTGTGTACAGCACCACTGTTTCTTCGTCAAAAGCTGCTTATTTGTGAAAAAAACATGGCAGTGTAGAAAAAGCCTAAGGATCAATGATGGATAACTGGTATCCACACTTGTGTTTCCTGCTGGTGCCTAGTAAGGTTTCCCAGACCACGATGTGTAGGAATTATTGACACATGGAGCACCATAAAATGCGGAATTAGCATTAGTAAGGTCACTTAGTCATAATTCATTTATCTTAATAATGGAAATGTCATTTATTCAGTGTGTGAAGAGCGACCATTCTGTTTCCACCATGAGAACAACCTCCAGTAGTGTACGTAGTGTCTCATATTAACATTGTCTCTCCATCCAGGCATTTGTACTGCGACCATCACCCTAGAGCCTGGGCACATACAGGAAGTCAAGGGAACGTACGGTACATGCAAGAGACACTGTTCTGCCTCAGAGTTGAACAACTTCTCCTTTACTCCATGTCAGATTCCAACACAACCGACTCCACCAACCCCTCCACCTTCATCCTGCTGGGCATTACTGGCCTGGAGGCGGCCCATGTCTGGATCGCCATCCCCTTCTGTGCCATGTACGTCATAGCCATTTTGGGGAACTTCACCATCCTGTTCGTCGTGAAGGTGGAGCCGAGCCTCCATGTGCCCATGTACTATTTCCTCTGCATGCTGGCCGTCACTGACCTGGTCCTGTCGACATCCACTCTCCCCAAAATGCTGAGCATCTTCTGGTTCAATTCCGGGGAGATAGATTTCAGTGCCTGCCTCACCCAGATGTACTTCATACACTGCTTCTTCGTGATGGAGTCTGGGATCTTCATGGCCATGGCTTTTGATCGCTACGTAGCCATCTGCGATCCCCTGAGACATTCCACCATCCTGACAAACCCTGTGGTGGCCAAGATTGGCCTGGCCGTGGTGCTGCGTGGCTTCATGCTCATACTGCCCTATCCCATCCTGGCGAGGCGGTGGCCATATTGTAGAACCAACATCATTCCCCACACGCACTGTGAGCACATCGCCGTGGTGAAGCTGGCCTGCGCCAACATCCAAATCAGTAATTACTACAGCCTCTTTGTGGTACTCTGTGTGAGGGGTCTGGATGTGATTTTTATCACTGTGTCCTATACCCAGATCCTCAGAGCCATCTTCAGCCTCCCCACAAAGGACGCCCGGCTCAAGGCTTTGGGGACCTGCGGCTCCCATCTCTGTGCCATCTTAACCTTTTACATCCCAGCTCTCTTCTCCTCCCTCACACACAGGTTTGGCCAGAATGTGCCCCTGCATTTCCATATTCTCATGGCCAATGTGTGCCTCCTGGTGCCTCCGGTGCTAAACCCCATCATCTATGGGGTGAGGACCAAACAGATCCGGGACAGGCAGCTCCGGCTCTTCATTCATAAAGGGATTTAAAGTTTTTTCCTGGTGATCTGGCTCTCACACTGAGCTTTGTTCAGAGCTGGATGGCGATTTGGTGCTGGGCCCTCTCCCCTGAACCACTGACTGGACAGGCAAAGTGACATTAAACCCTTTCCTGGCCTTACTGTGGTGTGTCAGCGTGACAAACTGAGGAATTGGTCAGTGTAGAACACGGATCTCAAACTCGAATCACCACGAGGGCCACATGAGGACTAGTACATTGGCCCGAGGGCTGCATCACTGACACCCCTCCCACTGCCCTTGGCCCCACCTCCACCCCACTCCTTCCATGAGGCCCCGCCCCTTCCTCCACCCCCATTCCAACCCCTTCCTCAAATCCCCGCCCCTTCCCCGCATCTTCTCCGCCTCCTCCCCTGAGCTCCTGGCTCCCCGCTCCTCCCCCTCCTGCCAGGAAAGCACTAATCACCGCCAAACAGCTGTTTGGGGGTGGGAAGCGCCTGGAGGTAGGCAGAGGAGCGGGGATGTGGCACCCTGGGGAGGAGGCGGAACGGGGGGAGGGGAGCTTGATGGGCTGAAGGAAATAACTCCGGGGGAGGGACATGGGGAGCTTGGTGGGCCGTAGGAAATAACCGCATGGGCCGCTTTTTTGACACCCCTGATGTAGAACTCTTTTTTTTACTACCCTTCTAATTACTGATAACTGGACTTCTGAGAATATAAGAACAGAATAATGCCAGATTGGGTCAGACCAAGGATCCACCTAGCCCAGTGTCCTGTCTTCTGATGGTGGCCAGTGCCGGGTGCCCCAGAGGGAATGAACAGAACAGGGAATCACCCAGTGATCCACCCCCTGTGGCCCATTCCCAGCTGCTGGCAAAGAGACACCATCCCTTCCCATCTTGGCCATTGATGGACCTTCACAACATCCACTGGCAAGGAGTTCCACAGGTTGGCTGTGTGTTATGTGAAGAAATACTTCCTTGTGTTTGTTTTAAACTGCTGCCTATTCATTTCATTTGCTGACCCCCAGTTCTTGTGTTATGAGAAGCAGAAAATGAACACTTCCTTATTGACTTTCTCCACACCAGCCATGATTTTATAGACCTCAATTATATCTCCCCTTAGTCGTCTCTTTTCCAAGCTGAAAAGTCCCAGGCTTATTAATCTCTCCTCATACGGAAGCCGTTCCAAACCCCTCATCATTATTACCCTTTTTTTGAACCTTTTCCAACTCCAATATATCTCTTTTGTGATGGGACGACCACATCTGCACGCAGGATTCAAGATGTGGATGTACCATGGATTTATATAGAGGCAATACGATATTTTCTGTCTTATTATCTCTCCCGTTCCTCATGATGCCCAACATTCTGTTCCCTTTTCTGACTGTCGCTGCCCATTGAGTGGATGTTTACGGAGAAGTAGCCACCATGACCCCCGGGTCCCTTCCTCTCACCCCGCTTCTCTCCCCAAGGCCAGGCCGCTGGTACACGGCTTCCCTCCAGGCCACAGCCACTTCTGCGCCTGTTCCCCCACACACAGCCCCTGCTCCACCTCTTGCCCCTCTGCCCCCTCCCTTCTCTGCCTCTTGCCCCAAGTCCCCGCCGCTGCTGCTCGCTCTTTATCTCCCCTCCCCATCACTCCCTGGATCACCTTCCTCCCCCGCCCCCCAGCTGGGCTCCATCTCCCACGGGGCTGGGACGGGGGCTGCTGCAGCCTGACCAGGAGCCTGCAGTGAGGGCAGCGAGGATGCAGCGCTGGGGCTGACAGGCCAGTCGGGATCGGAGAGGGAAGCCAGGAAGCCGGATAAAAGCAGCTGAGGGTTGGGAGCCGGGTTGTGTGGCAGGCGGGCGAGATTGTTCCTCATACAGCTTGTGGGCCCCACAGCTCAGCAACACAGTCCTGAGGGCAGAGACCATTGTGTGGCTTGTTTCTTTAGCTTTTGGCTCCCGTTTGTTCCTCCCGGCTGGGGGCCTGTAGCTGGCAGGGACCCTGCAATGGGGATGGGCTGGGAGCCCTTTGCCCTGAGCCAGGCCTCGGGGGAGGGTCAGGGATCAGGTTTGAAGCTAGGAGGACACCAGCTGAGAGAGGGGGAAGGAGAAGCCCCTGCTTTAGTTGGGAAGGCGGGATGCTGGGGGCAGGCCAGGGTGGCTTCGGTAGCTCTCGGCGCAGGAGATAAACAACACACCTGCCATTAGCCAGCTATTCACACATGGACACGGGTCCTTATCTAGAACTACAGGGGACACGTTGTGGATGGACTGAGCCATGCAGAGGTAAAGTGATTTACCCAAGGGCACACAATGAGTCAGTGGCAGAGCTGAGAATAGAAACTGGGAGCCTGACACCGCCACCCCCGCCCCAGAACAACTGCTCTGGCCATGAATGTTATGATGTAATTGGAATAACAGAGACTTGGTGGGATAACTCACATGACTGGAGTACTGTCATGGATGGATATAAACTATTCAGGAAGGATCGGCAGGGCAGAAAAGGTGGGGGAGTTGCGTTGTATGTAAGAGAGCAGTATGACTGCTCAGAGCTCCAGTATGAAACTGCAGAAAAACCTGAGAGTCTCTGGATTAAATTTAGAAGTGTGAGCAACAAGGGTAATGTCGTGGTGGGAGTCTGCTACAGACCACCAGACCAGGGGGATGAGGTGGACGAGGCTTTCTTCCAGCAACTAACAGAAGTTACTAGATCACAGGCCCTGGTTCTCATGGGTGACTTTAATCACCCCGATATCTGCTGGGAGAGCAATACAGCGGTGCACAGACAATCCAGGAAGTTTTTGGAAAGTGTAGGGGACAATTTCCTGGTGCAAGTGCTGGAGGAACCAACTAGGGGAAAAGCTCTTCTTGACCTGCTGCTCACAAACAGGGAAGAAATAGTAGAGGAAGCAACAGTGGATGGGAACCTGGGAGGCAGTGACCATGAGATGGTCGAGTTCAGCATCCTGACACAAGGAAGAAAGGAGAGCAGTAGAACAGAGACCCTGGCTCATGGGGGGAGGGATAGCTCAGTGGTTTGAGCATTGGCTTGCTAAACCCAGGGTTGTAAGTTCAATCCTTGGGTGGACCAGTTAGGGATCTGGGGCAATAATTGGGGATTGGTCCTGCTTTGAGCAGGGGGTTTGACTAGATGATCTCCTAAGGTCCCTTCCAACCCTGATATTCTATGACTTCAGAAAAGCAGACTTTGACTCCCTCAGGGAACTGATGGGGAAGGTCCCCTGGGAGAATAACATGAGGGGGGAAGAAGTTGAGGAAAGCTGCCTGTATTTTAAAGAATCCTTATTGAGGTTGCAGGAAGAAACCATCCCGATGTGTAGAAAGAAAAGTAAATGTGGCAGGCGACCAGCTTGGCTTAACAGTGAAATCCTTGCTCGTCTTAAACACAAAAAAGCAGCTTACAAGAAGTGGAAGATTGGACAAATGACCAGGGAGGAGTATAAAAGTATTGCTCAGGCATGCAGGAGTGAAATTAGGAAGGCCAAATCACACTTGGAGTTGCAGCTAGCCGGAGATGTTAGGAGTAACAAGAAGGGTTTCTTCAGGTATGTGAGCAAGAAGAAGAAAGTCAAGGAAAGTGTGGGCCCCTTGCTGAATGAGGGAGGGAACCTAGTGACAGAGGATGTGGAGAAAGCTAGTGTACTCAATGCTTTTTTTGCCTCTGTCTTCACAGACAAGGTCAGCTCCCAGGCGGCTGCACTCCGCAGCACGGTATGGGGAGGAGGTGACCAGCCCTCTGTGGAGAAAGAAGTAGTTCGGGACTATTTAGAAAAGCTGGACGAGCACAAGTCCATGGGGCCGGAAGCGCTGCATCCGAGGGTGCTAAAGGAGTTGGCCGATGTGATTGCAGAGCCATTGGCCATTATCTTTGACAAATCATGGCAATCGGGGGAGGTCCCGGATGACTGGAAAAAAGCTAATGTAGTGCCCATCTTTAAAAAAGGGAAGAAGGAAGATCCGGGGAACTACAGGCCAGTCAGTCTCACCTCAGTCCCTGGAAAAATCATGGAACAGGTCCTCAAGGAATCAATTCTGAACCACTTAAAGGAGGGGAAAGTGATCAGGAACAGTCAGCATGGATTCACCAAGGGCAAGTCATGCCTGACTAACCTAATTGCCTTCTATGATGAGATAACTGGCTCCGTGGATGAGGGGAAAGCAGTGGATGTGCTATTTCTTGACTTTAGCAAAGCTTTTGATACAGTCTCCCACAGTGTTCTTGCCAGCAAGTTAAAGAAGTATGGGCTGGATGAATGGACGGTAAGGTGGATAGAAAACTGGCTGGATGGTCGTGCTCAACGGGTAGTGATCAATGGCTCCATGTCTAGTTGGCAGCCGGTATCAAGTGGAGTGCCCCAAGAGTCGGTCCTGGGGCCGATTTTGTTCAATATCTTCATTAACGATCTGGAGGATGGTGTGGACTGCACCCTTAGCAAGTTTGCAGATGACACTAAACTGGGAGGAGTGGTTGATACGCTGGAGGGTAGGAATAGGATACAGAGGGACCTAGACAAATTAGAGGATTGGGCCAAAAGAAATATGATGAGGTTCAACAAGGACAAGTGTAGAGTCCTGCACTTAGGACAGAAGAATCCCATGCACTGCTACAGACTAGGGACCGAATGGCTGGGCAGCGGTTCTGCACAAAAGGACCTAGGGGTTATGGTGGACGAAAAGCTGAATATGAGTCAACAGTCTGCCCTTGCTGCCAAGAAAGCTAACAGCATTTGGGGTTGTATAAGATGGGGCATTTCCAGCAGATCGAGGGAAGTGATCATCCCCCTCTATTCGGCACTGGTGAGTCCTCATTTGGAGTACTGTGTCCAGTTTTGGGCCCCACACTACAAGAAGGATGTGGAAAAA
This sequence comes from Macrochelys suwanniensis, assembly GCA_033296515.1. Classification (NCBI taxonomy): domain Eukaryota; kingdom Metazoa; phylum Chordata; order Testudines; family Chelydridae; genus Macrochelys; species Macrochelys suwanniensis. Next base: position 172,424 of record CM065775.1, read on the forward strand.
TTGGAAAGAGTCCAGTGGAGGGCAACAAAAATGATTAGGGGACTGAGGCACATGACTTATGAGGAGAGGCTGAGGGAACTGGGATTGTTTAGCCTGCAGAAGAGAAGAATGAGGGGGGATTTGATAGCTGATTTCAACTACCTGATAGGGGGTTCCAAAGAGGATGGGTCTAGACGGTTCTCAGTGGTAGAAGATGACAGAACAAGGAGTAATGGTCTCAAGTTGCAGAGGGGGAGGTTTAGGTTGGATATTAGGAAAAACTTTTTCACTAGTAGGGTGGTGAAGCACTGGAATGGGTTACCTAGGGAGGTGGTGGAATCTCCTTCCTTAGAGGTTTTTAAGGTCAGGCTTGACAAAGCCCTGGCTGGGATGATTTAGTTGGGGTTAGTCCTGCTTTGAGCAGGGGGTTGGACTAGTTGACCTCCTGAGGTCCCTTCCAACCCTGAGATTCTATGATTCTATAATTCTATGAACTGGTGTTGCTCCTCTGGGTTGTAGTAGACACACTGAGGCTATTTGTGTCTCGTGATCAGTGGAGTTGCAGTTCTTAAACAGGAGGAATTTATTAAAGAAATAGCTAAAAACTATGGCCACAAAACAGGTTTCCACAGAGCTCAGTCTCCAGCCTTGTCTTGCTTGTTTACCAGGGACGACGCGCTACCTGGAACTCTGCACACAGCATAAAGCCCAACGATGTGCTGCAAGGAACCAAATCAATGCAGTGTGTGACTCAGCAGCCCTGATTAGGGCTCTTTGGTAGCAGAACATTAACCATAATAAATCATCGTCTTCCCTTCCAGCTCACTGGTCTCTGCTAATGCTTTATCTCTAGCTAAATGACTTGGGCCAAATCCTCAAATGGTGTAAGTGGGTGCGTGGACCATATGAGGCAGGTCTGAGAGAGACTAAGCAACGGATCAGCAGATAGGGACTTGTGAAGCACCTGTCAGTGGTGTCCATGGGTCACCGTACGTCAGTAGGACACAGCTGAGGATGCCAAATTCAGATCAAACTCAAAGCAGGACCAATCCCCAATTAAATCATCCCAGCCAGGGCTTTGTCAAGCTGCGCCTTAAAAACCTCTGAGCATGGAGATTCCACCACCTCCCTAGGTAACCCATTCCAGGAGGATATGCTCATAGTGATTTTCCTCTGGAAGGTATTTGGCTCATCTGCTGCCTAACCCTGTAGGAGGCTAGGGTTCTGTCAGTAGCCTGCAGAAAGCCCTGGCTGGGATGATTTAGTTGGGGTTGGTCCTGCTTTGAGCAGGGGGTTGCACTAGATACCTCCTGAGGTCCCTTCCAACCCTGATATTCTATGATTCTATTATGTATCTGAAAACTGTCTGAATCTCTTCCCAAATTCTGCTGTATTATCTGAGCATTTCAACTCCTTCAGGACGTTCAGTTGTCCCATCTCCATGATGGCTCCTTCATTCCTTCACCACAGTCCTCTTTTAGAATCAGAGAATATCAGGGTTGGAAAAGAACTCGGGAGGTCATTTAGTCCAACCCCTGCTCAAAGCAGGACCAAACCCAACTAAATCATCCCAGCCAGGGCTTTGTCAAGACTGACCTTAAAAACCTCTAAGGAAGGAGATTCCACCACCTCCCTAGGTAACCCATTCCAGTGCTTCACCACCCTACTAGTTATAACCCCTTTGGGGTTTAGAGAGCATGGCCCCTTTAAATCTTTTTCTTAACGCGGGAGGGGGAGCAGTGAGAAAAAGGAGGGAAACTCCAGGGGGTGGATCTGGAGCTGGAGAGAGAGAAGAAGGGCTGCAATCTGCAGGCCCTCGGGGGAGAAGCGGAGAGAACCTGCCTGAAGCCTGGGAAGGACAGGGCGGCTGATCGGGGACACCCCAGGACAGGGGCCAGGAGGAGCACTGTGCCAGGGCGGCATTGCCCGAGGAGGACAGGCTGGAGCTGGACCCAGGATCTGTATCACTGCTGCCCAGAACTGCATGGGGCTGGGAGCACTGGGGCTGGTGACTCTGCACTGGGAATAAGGAGGGAGGTGTGATTAGAAGTAAAGCAGAGTTACAGAAGCTAACGGAGAGCCACCCGCTCCCAGCTGTGTGTCTGGTTCAGCTGCCGCTCAATGGCCGGTTCTTGCTCGCCCCGATCTACTTCCCCCGAACACGTGATCTGCTCTTAACGGCCCAGGACACACTTCTCACAGCCAGGGCAGGGCTGTGCATTTCCGCTCTCTCACACCCACCCAGCAGCCTGTGTAACCACCCATTCTTAGTGCTGTTCCTCCCCCATCTCCCCACCTGGCCCCTCTCTGGTTTGTTACACACAGCAGCTGGGTCTTGTCTGAATTTGATTTCTAAGCTCCTCGGGGGCAGGCGCTGTTTCTCCTTCTGTGTCTGTGACGGGCCCGGCACAAGGGGCCCTGAACTGGAGCGGGGCCTGTGGAGGCTTCTACAATACAAATAATGATCATAAATAATCAACACAGTAATCCAGCAAATCAGGGCCTAGCTCCCCCACTCCCTTTGCCTTTAGCTATCGATGAAGGTCAAACCGTGCTGGCCAGCTACAGAGTGTTAGTAACTTGAATACAGGTGGACACGGGGCCCCTGTTCAGTTCAGACAGGAGAATTTGTTGAGTTTTATTCCAGTGCTTAAAAACCCAGGTGCTCTGCACTGGAGAAATATCCCCGATGAGCCGGACGAGCAGGCAGAGAGTTCAGCTGTGGAAATCCAAGCACCCTCCAGCCGGGGCAGCCCGAGAAAGTCTGACTCAGCCTGGAACATTCGATTTCAATTCCACCTGGGAGAGACTGGGAGGAAATGAACCGAGAGGGAGAGAACAAACCCAATGCAAACATTGAACGAGTCTCTATCCTCCCTATAGGGCCCACCTTGTTCTAGGGCAGCTTTGGGAGGAGGGTGAGGCCTCTGTCCCCAGGACAGGCCCCCGGCTGCCCTCTGTCCACAGGAACAGTCTGTGGTGTTGGTTTTACTGAGTCTGTTCCCCCGAAGCGACCCCAGTGACTGTGATGCGTTGGCAGGTTTCTGAGGGGCAGCGGAAGTGGAGTCCCGGAGTTCACACCTCACAGGAGCGGGGACCTCACAACCCCCAGCTAGTTCTGAAAACCCCAGATTCACCTTGAGAGGATGGCGAAGGCTCAGACTCCCTCTTCCAGCCTTTCCTCTGCATCCCACCCAACGAACAGCCCCTGCCAGACCCAGACTCCATTTCCCTCCTGGGGTGACGGAGAGACCGTGGTTATGAAAGGGAAGTCAGGATGTGATGGGGGATTCCATATGCTTTATGAAAATTTGAATATGATTTCCCCATTTGCATGCATGTATACTCTTTGTAGATGAAGTTAGGAGTTTGGAGTCTAAGCCTGTGTTATTAATGCCAAGCATAGGCCATTTATGGTACTTCAGAATCTTGATGGCCCATTGGCAAGAAAACAATGAACTGGAAATGGACTTGGTTTTCCTGTCAGCCCATGGGAACAGGCTATCGGGGTCTTGCAGAGACACGTGACCGTGTGTAGCAGATCCCTGACTCACCGCCACGGCACCCCCTGCTGGTCGCCTGGGAATCAGCTCCTCAGCCTCAGCGCGCCCCCTGCTGGCCGGTGTCTTGCGTGCCGCAGGCCCTGTGGACCCCAGTGCCCCTTACACTCGAGGTGCTGCCCCATAGCAGTTCCCACACTCTGGGTCTCCCCTCCCAGAGGACCCCCCACCCCCTTTGTCCACCTTTGATTGGTTCCCTGGGGCAGCCCTTTCCCAGGGCTGTTTTTAAACCCCTTCAACCTGGAGCAGGGTGACCGCCCCACTACACTACGTCACCTGATACTGGAATCCAACGTAAACCATGTACTTTTCCATGCAGAGGGGAGAGGGGGTCAAATTGAAACAAAGGTCTCCTGCCTTATGCAAATCCTATTTAAGGCTGAGGAGTGAGGTCATCCATGTTGTCAGTGCTCCGCTGGGACCCCACCCAAGATGACTGCTGGAAACATCTAAGGCTGAAGAGGAGGAAGGACTGGACCCAGACTGGAAAGGCTGTTCTAGATGGTGTCTCTCACCATGAGTGCAGGGGACTGGACTTGATAACCTCTCAAGGTCCCTTCCAGTCCTAGGATTCTATGATTCTGTGCAGAGATTATTAGAACAGTGGTTCCCAAACTGGGGTTCGTGAACCCCTGGGGGTTTGCAAAATGTTACAGGGGGTTCTCGGGCAAAAATTCCCTAATGGCGGACAGAGCTGTCCCTAGGGACCCCAGGCAGCCCGGGGCCAGCAGCCCGGAGCCCCTGGACTTCCAAGAGCTAAGCAGATCAAAGCCAGCACATCTATCCCACTGAGGAGATTTAAACTTCAAGACTCCTTATACGAAATAGAAAGGGAGGTGGATATTTTTTTTTGCTGTTTTTAAAATTAAATAGGCAGCTAGTAGGGTTTTAAAATTATGATGAAGAACAAGTTTAAGCTTTGTTGTAACATGTGTTGTTTGCCTGGACTGCTCAAGACCTGATCGCTGTGTAGGAGGAACTCTTTGAGCTGCCTTCTTAAATACCTTCATGCTGTTTCACATCTGATACTCCTTGATGAAACATAGGAGCCTTGTCTTATAACAGGCTTAATCAAAGTGATACAAGCTACGAAAGTGAGATCTTGGAAGAGTGTTTCCGTTTTCAAAATGTAATAAAATTACTGTCATGATAAATAATCATTAATAATCGTGTGTAATAAGCATGCCATAAAAACAAATTTTGTATTTCCAAGATCACCGCTTTTATAATTTATGCTCAAGTAAGGGAGAAAATCCCTGGAAATGTTCATTTTTAGGAGGGGGTCTGCGAGAGTTGACATTTTAGTGAAAGGGGTTTGCTGGGTGTTAAAGTTTGGGAACCTACAGGGAACCCCTGTATTAGAACAACCTCTAGGGTGAGAACTTATTATTTGTAACCAGCTTTTAGTGACTCTAGTTTAGTTTGCATGTTCTGTTTATTTCTGCTTAGTAACCGGCTTTGTTCTGCCTGCTCTCTCTTATGGCGACTTAAATCCGACTTTTTATACGTACTAAATTCACTTTTGTTTATTAACAAACCCAGTGTAAATAATTGTTACCGGTGGGGGAGGGGAAGCAGCTGTGCATATCTCTCTTTACTTGGAGAAAGGGTGAACACGAGCTTACCCTGTATAAAACTTCATGCAGAGTGAGACATATTGATCTGGGGTTCACGTCCCACTGGGGCTGTGCATTTGGGTACCAAGGCAAGTGCCTTTAACTGAGATTTCCCAGAGCTGAGCTGATCTCAGCCTCTGTAGCCTGCAGAGGGGTGTGGCCCTCTCTCTGGCTCTGTGCTGGTGGAGGCCTGGCGGGCCTGGCTCTTCAGGACAGAGGCAAGGGGTGCCCATGCTGGCAGAAAGGTTAGGCTCAGTGGTATCTCACACATCAAGTGACAGTCCCCAAGGGGGTCCCGGCGATAGAACCTGTCACACAGGACTCCTGGGTTCCGTCAGTCATCCTGCCACTCAGTCTCTGTGTGACCTTGGCAAAGTCACCTCTCCCTGTGCCTCAGGTTACCTATCTGTATAATGGGGATATGTTCATAGGGACTTTCCTTTCCTGGGTGTTTTCAAGATCCTTCAGTGAAAGGTGCTTCATAGTATGGCAATAGTTACTAATGAGAATTACTGATCTCTGATCCTTTAGCGACAGCCCAGTCTGCCTGCAGAGAGTGCTTGTGTCTCCCCTCAGGCATCTTTCTCCAGATCTGTCTGTCTATTATCTATCCATCCACCCTGGATATTAACAGGGGATCAGGCCGTATGGAGAACTTGTTTTCTTACTCATCAACTATAATTCTTTTAAATATATACCAATACACAGAGCAGCCAATTCCTCTCTCACTCAGCACAAAGCCCAAGAGGTCTCATCTCCCTTTGGGAAGGTCCCTTAATGACTGTTTACTCCCAAATCTGGATAAAGAACAGAGTTGCACAGACATGGAAAGAGACATTGGCTAGAGTGTCTCCAGTCTCCATCCTGTCTGCATTCAGATGCCCCTTCTCCCCCGGGACACTGAGCGATTCCCACTGGGATTTCCCAGAGCTATATTATAAACGATGCACACCCCTGTGTCAGCTCTCGGCGTGGGATGCTGCTGCAGATGCTGGCGTGAGAGAGGTGTGGGACACGGCTACCGGAGGGGGATTCCCAGGGAAGACACTTCCATCTCAGGATTCACAGGTATCTGTCCCATGCTGCTCACCAAACCCAGTATGAGGTGTGCATAATGGGCTAGAGAATAGAATGATCCTTTCAGCTATGCACAGTCAATACACATCCCAGGGCCCTCTTTGCAGTTCCCCCGCCCCAGATGATGGCATCCAGCCCTGAGGCATCTGCATTTCAGTGGCACAGGGGATGCTTCTGGATTACAGGTGTTAGTAGATGTACAATACAAGGCCAAATTCTGAGGCTGTGGCCTGTACTTTTTCTAAGGCTGCACTGAGGCAAAACTGCCCTTGGAGTAAGATCTGATTAAAAAACTCAAGAGCCAGCTGTGTGTTAATGCACAGAGACTGTCACCGCCTCCTCTTGCATTTCAGGGCATTGCCTGTTCACACGGAGTTGGGGGTGGGGAGTAGGGTGACCAGATGTCCCGATTTTATAGGGACAGTCCTGATTATTGGGTCTTTTTGTTATATAGGCTCCTATATGTTAGATGTTAGAAGTTACTACAGGGAACTTTTTCCTGGGTGTCTGGCTGGTGAGTCTTGCCCACATGCTCAGGGTTCAGCTGATCGCCATTTTTGGGGTCGGGAAGGAATTTTCCTCCAGGGTAGATTGGCAGAGGCCCTGGAGGTTTTTCGCCTTCCTCTGCAGCATGGGGCACGGGTCACTTACCGGAGGATTCTCTGCATCTTGAAGTCTTTAAACCATGATTTGAGGACTTCAATAGCTGAGACATAGGTGAGAGGATTATTCCAGGAGTGGGTGGGTGAGATTCTGTGGCCTGCATTGTGCAGGAGGTCAGACTAGATGATCATAATGGTCCCTTCTGACCTTAAAGTCTATGAGTCTATGAGTCTATTACCCCCCACGCCCTGTCCCGATTTTTCACATTTGCTGTCTGGTCACCCTAACGGGGAGGGAAGGGCTGTTATCTGACTTTTATCTGCTGAAAAGCATGGAGGTGCTAGGGCTCCTCTCTGAAACAATTTTAAGAATTTTTAAACATGGACAAGTCATCTTATCTCCTAGCTTCATTCCAGAAGTCGGCTGAACTGTTATGCCTGAAACTTTCACAAAACAATTCAGCCAGAAGCAGACACCCAGCGTAGGAAATCTCAGTCCAAAGGCTTAAAGTTTGGCAAACTTGTTATAACCAACTGAAAATGATGTCTTCTAATTGAAGGTCTCAGACAGACTGGGGTTGGCATTAGTAGGGCCAGTTGTTCATAATTCCTTTCTCTAAATAATGAAAATGTTATTTTTCAGTGTGTGAAGAGCGACCGATCTGCTTCCCCCATGAGAACAGCCTCCAGTAGTGCATGTAGTGCCTCATATTAACATTGTCTCTCCATCCAGACATTTGTACTGCGACCATCACCATAGACCCTGGGCACATACAGGAAGTCAGGGGAACATACAGTACATGCAGGAGACACTGTTCTGCCTCAGAGTTGGACACCTTCAACCCTACTCCATGTCAGTTTCCAACACAACTGACTTCACCAACCCCTCCACCTTCATCCTGCTGGGCATTCCTGGCTTGGAGGCGGCCCATGTCTGGATCTCCATCCCCTTCTGCACCATGTACGTCATAGCCGTCTTTGGAAACTTCACCATCCTGTTCATTGTGAAGAGGGAGCCGAGCCTCCATGTCCCCATGTACTATTTCCTCTGCATGCTGGCCATCACTGATCTCGTCATGTGCACGTCCACCCTGCCCAAAACGTTGAGCATCTTCTGGTTCAATTCCAGGGAGATCGATTTCAGTGCCTGCCTCACCCAGATGCACCTCATTGGCTGCTTCTTAGTGATGGACTCTGGGATCCTCGTGGCCATGGCCTTGGATCGCTACGTGGCCATCTGCCATCCCCTGAGACATTCCACCATCCTGACAAACCCCGTGGTGGGCAAGATCGGCCTGGCCGTGGTGCTGCGCGGTATCATACTCGTACTGCCCCATCCCTTCCTGGCAAGGCGCTGGCCATATTGCAGAACCAACATCATCCCCCACTCGTACTGTGAGCACATGGCCGTGGTGAAACTGGCCTGCGCCGACACCCGCATCAGTAGTTACTACAGCCTCTTTGTGGCTTTCTTGGTGATCGCCCAGGATTTGTTTTTTATCTCCGTGTCCTATATCCAGATCCTCAGGGCCATCTTCAGCCTCCCCACTAAGGACGCCCGGCTCAAGACTTTTGGGACCTGCGGTTCCCACCTCTGTGTCATTTTAGCCTCTTACATCCCACCTCTCTTCTCCTTCCTCACGCACCGGTTCGGTGAGAATGTGGCCGTACATGTCCATGTTCTCATGGCCAACATGTACCTGCTTGTGCCCCCCCTGCTACACCCCATCATCTATGGGGTGAGGACCAAACAGATCCGGGACAGGCTGCTCCAGCTCTTTACTCCTAAAGGGACCTAAAGTTTTCTCCTGGTGCTCTGGCTCTCAGACCGAGCTCCGAGCAGAGCTGGCTGGTGACATGGTGCTGGGCCCTTTCCCTGAATCACTGACAGGACAGTTGAAAAGACATTAAATCCTTTCCTGACCTTCCTGTGCTGTGTCAGGGTGACAAACTGGGGAATAGATCTATGGACAATCCAGTGGGTTGTCACCTCTCTAATTGCTGGTTTCTGGACCCCCCCCCAACTCTACCCCTTCCCCACCTCTTCTCCCCAAAGCCCCACCCCTGTCGCTTGCTCCTCTCTTCCCCTCCCCCTGTCAGTTGCTGGATCATTTCCACCTCCCTCCCCGGACCCCAGCTTCAAGGGAGCCATTTCAGCGTTTGGTGGGGGTGGCAACTTTAACCGTGATTCCAGGGGCTACTTAGGGTCTTGAAAAATCTAGATTTTTCTGGGAGATAACTTAGCAATCAGCTGAGAGGAGCACTGTGTCTAATTCTGATATAAAAGACAGAAACTTAAATCAATATTAGACCCACTCAGCTTTAATACTAACATGTTCTGACATCTTGTGCCAAGTCACTTTAGGGACACTGGTTAGGTTTAAAATATTACTGTATATTCTCACTTTGTTACTAACTCTGCAGAGAGAGAGAGAGACCCCCTCAGGACTCCTGGGTTCTATCTCAGCTCTGGGAGGGGATTGGGTCTAGTGCGTTAATGCAGGGGTGAGGGGGCAGATACATCTGGTGGGGTGACAGCTTTTCTCTGAACGTTTCCCATTTTATCCTTATTTTATTTATTTTTTTGATTGGCTGCTGCTTAATAAATTGTGTTGGCTAGAACTACATGCGATGATCTGTGGGTCAGGGAAGCGCCCGGCGTGGACAGAGCACCCCGGAGGTAGGACACCCTAGTCCCTGAACTAAGTGACCTTGACAAGGTTGGGGGTCGACCCCCAGGACTCCTGGGCCCAGCCCGGTCGGGGTTCCGAGGACTCTGCCACCCAGGAGAGAGGATGGGGAGCCCTCGAGTCAGGCAGGCCGCTGGGTAAGGGAGCGGGAGCGAGGACTCAGATCCTTTCCTAGCCCATGGCACCGGGGTGGGGTATGGCCAGGAAAGTTCCTCACAAGAGGGGACCCCTCCCCCGCTTCCATCTGTCAGGAATTCTTCACCGAACTCGCCTTCCTTTTGTCTGCTAAAGTGAAACTTTTCCCCTCGGAACGTTTTGCTCTTTTCCACCATGCCAGGCTCTTCAAATATCCGCAAAACGTGTATTAACCGGCTCCCTCCGCCTGCCTGGGGACATGTCTACACCACAGACCTCACAGCAGCACAGCTGTATCGCTGCACCTGCGCTGCTCTCCCGTGTAGCCGCTCTATGCCGGTGGGACAGAGCTCTCCTGCCAGCAGAATTGACCCATCCCCAGCGAGCGTCTCCCGCTGACATAGCGCTGGGCAAACTGGCACCTTCCTCGGTCGGGATGTGTGTGTTTTTTCACACCGCTGACTAACAAAAGTTTTACTGACAAAAGTGCCAGTGCAGACAAAGCCTGAGTTGCATGACAGGAAAGACGTCCACTGCCTCAAGTCCTGCAACGTTTAAGAAAATTGCAATTTTCTGCTGGTCTCTCTCGCCAAACCCAGCTGTTTGCATAGACACATCTCAGAACTCTGTCTGAGTCTCTTCCTGGACTCTGCTGCATTACCCGAGAGTTTCAGCTCCTTCGGGGCTTTCAGTTCTGCCATCTCCAGGTTGGTTCCTTCGTTCCTCCACCATGGCCCTGTTACCTCTGCCCTCTCCTCTGATCTCCCCTCTGGTACCAGGGGTTGTCCTGGGAACTCATGAGAAGGAGGCTCAGGGCTAGTCCACACTACCAGCCCGATTCGGCGGGTAGAGATCGATCTTCTGGGATCGATTTATCATGTCTCATCTGGACACGATAAATCGACCCCAGAAGCGCTCCCCCGTCGACTGCGGAACTCCTGCTCGGCGAGAGGAGGAAGCGCTGTCGACGGGGGAGCCTGCCTGCGCCGCGTGGACCCGCCGTAAGTAAACTTAGTTCGATCTAGGAAACGTCGACTTCAGCTACGCTATTCTCGTAGCTGAAGTTGCGTTTCCTAGACCGATCCCCCGCCCCAGTGTGGACCAGCCCTCAATCTGCACTCGAAGGAGGGAGGTGTGATTAGAAGTAAAGCAGAGTTACAGAAGCTAAAGGAGAGCACCGTGCTCCCGGCTGTGTGTCTGGTGCAGCCATTACTCAATGGCCGGTTCTCGCTCGCCCCAGTCTAGCTCCCCCGAACACGTGATCTGCTCTTAACGGCCCAGGACACACTTCTCACAGCCAGGGCAGGGCTGTGCATTTCCGCTGTCTCACACCCACCCAGCAGCCTGTGTACCCACCCATTCTTAGTGCTCCTCCTCCCCCGTCTCCCCGCTTGCCCCCTCTCTGGTTTGTTACACACAGCAGCTGGGTCTTGTCTGAATTTGATTTCTCAGCTCCTCGGGGCAGGGGCTGTTTCTCCTTCTGTGTCTGCGAAGGGCCCAGAACAAGGGGCCCTGGACTGGAGCGGGGCCTCTGGAGGCTTCCACACCACAAATAATAATAATAAATTATGAACACGATAATCCAGCAAATCAGGGCCTAGTCCCCCTTTTCCTTTAGCTACAGACAAAGGACAAACCGTGCTTGCCAGCTACAGAGAGTTAGTGACTTGAATAGAGGTGGACACGAAGCCATGGTTCAGTTTGGAGAAATACCCCTGGAGAAATACCCCGATTAGACAGATGAGCAGGCAGAGAGTTCAGCTGTGGGAATCCAAGTGCCCTCCAGCCGGGGAAGGCTGGAAAGTCTGACTCAGCCTAGAACATTCGATTTCAATTCCACCTGGGAGAGACTGGGAGGAAATGAACCGAGAGGGAGAGAACAAACCCAATGCAAACACTAATCCAGTCTCTATCCTGCCTATATCCTGAGGGGGGATTTGATAGCTGCTTTCAACTACCTAAAAGGGGGTTCCAAAGAGGATGGATCTAGACTGTTCTCAGTGGTAGAAGATGACAGAACAAGGAGTAATGGGCTCAAGTTGCAGAGGGGGAGGTTTAGGTTGGATATTAGGAAAAACTTTTTCACTAGTAGGGTGGTGAAGCACTGGAATGGGTTACCTAGGGAGGTGGTGGAATCTCCTTCCTTAGAGGTTTTTAAGGTCAGGCTTGACAAAGCCCTGGCTGGGATGATCTAGCTGGGGTTGGTCCTGCTTTGAGCAGGGGGTTGGACTAGATGACCTCCTGAGGTCCCTTCCAACCCTGAGATTCTATGATTCTATGATTCTATGATTCTATAGGGCCCCCTTCTTCCAAGGCAGCTTTGGTGGGGGGTGAGGCCTCTGTCCCCAGGACAGGCCCCCGGCTGCCCTCTGTCCACAGGAACAATCTGTGCTGTTGGTTTTACTGAGTTTGTTCCCCAAAAATGACCCCAGTGACTGTGATGGGTTGGCAGGTTTCTGAGTGGGAGCGGAAGTGGAGTCCCGGAGTTCACACTGGGTTCTGTGTCTAATCCTGACACTCAATCTCTGTGACACCTTGCCCAAATCCAATCTTCCTGTGCCTCACTTTCCTATCTGTATAATGGGGATATGTTCATGGTGACTTTCCTTTCCTCGGTGTTTTGAATGAAAAGGGCTGCACAGTATGATGATCGTTACTGATGAGAATCACTGATCTCTGATCCCTTAACGACTGTCCAGTATGGCAGCAGAAAGTGTTCGTATCTCCCCTAAGTCATCTGTCTCCAGATCTGTCTGTGTACTATCTACCCAGCCATCCTGGGCATTTACAGGGTATCAGACCCTATGAAGACTTAGGCATTATCCCTAGTTTTCTTCCTAATCGATTGTCATTTTTAAATATACACAAATGCACAGAGCAGCCAATTCCTCTCTGACTCAGCCCAGAGCCCAGGAGTTCTCATCTCCCTTTGGGAAGGTCCCTTAATTACTGTTTACTCGTGAAACTGGACAAATAGCCCAGAAGTGCAGCCAGGCCTGTCTCCAGCCTGTTTACATTCAGATGCGGCTTCTCCCCTAGAGGCTGAGCGAACCCCACTGGGATCACAGGGAGCTATATTATAAACAGTGCACACCCCTGTGTCAGCTCTCAGTGTGGGATGCTGCTGCAGATGCTGGGGTGAGAGAGGTCTGGGACACGGCTACCAAAGGGGGATTCCCAGGGACGACGCTTCCGTCTCAGGATTCACAGGTACTATCTCTTGCTGCGGAGCTCACCTGCTTGACAAACTCAGTGTGACGTGGGTGCAATGGGATGGAGAGTAAGCCCAGGGCTAAACTAGGGGACGGGGTCAATCTATGATACGCAACTTCAGCTACGTGAATAGCGTAGCTGAAGTCGGCATATCGTAATCGACTTACCTGGCCATGAGGACGGCGGCGAGTCGATCGCTGCCGCTCCCCCGTCGACTCCGCTTCCGCCTTTCGATGAGGTGGATTTCCGGAGCCGACGGGGAGCGCGATCGGGGATCGATTAATCGCGTCTTAACGAGACGCGAAAAATCGATCCCCGATAGGTCAATTGCTACCCGCCGATCCGGCAGGTAGTGAAGACAAGCCCTAAGTCTGGGGCCTTTTCCAATCTGCGCGGCCAGAAAATATCCCGGGGCCCTTGCCACAGGGGATGAATTTGCTCCAGTATTACTGGCCAAAATATCCCTCTGTTCTGTGCACCCCCGCCCGCCCCGGCTGATGGCCTCCAGCCCCAAGACGGCTGCATTTCAGTGGCACAGGGGATCCTTCAGGATGAAAGGTGTCAGTAGATGGACAATACGAGGCCAAATTCTGAGGCCATGGCCCGTATATTGCTCAGGCCCCAATGAGGCAAAACCCCTTTGGAGTAAGAACCGAGTTGAGACCTCAGGAGGCAACTGTGTGTTAATGCACAGAGACTGTCACCTCCTGCTCTTGCATTTCAGGGCTCTGGCTGTTAACGGGGCGTCTGTTTCCTGACTTTTCTCTGCTGGGAGCATGGAGGTGTTAGGGCTCCTCACTGCAACAATTATAAGAATTTTTCAACATGGGCACGACATCTCCTCTCCTCGCTTCATTTGAGCAGTCGGTTGAACTGTAATGCCTGAAACTTTCACAAAACAATTCAGCCAGAAGCCAACACCCAGCGTGGGAAATTTCAGTCCAAACACTTACAATTTGGCAAACTTCTAAGCAACTGAAAATCAGGTCTCCGAATTGAACGTGTCAGACAGACTTAACTAACCATGGTGACACCAGCACCACCTACGATGGCCAGTCTATTTGTGAATCGCATTCAGCTAAACTCTTCTCCAAAAGTCATAGAATCATAGAATCTCAGGGTTGGAAGGGACCTCAGGAGGTTCTAGTCCAACCCCCGGCTCAAAGCAGGACCAACCCCAACTAAATCATCCCAGTCAGGGCTTTGTCAAGCCTGACCTTAAAAACTTCTAAGGAAGGAGATTCCACCACCTCCCTAGGTAACCCATTCCAGTGCTTCACCACCCTCCTAGTGAAATAGTGTTTCCTAATATCCAACTTAGACCTCCCCCACTGCAACCTGAGACTATTGCTCCTTGTTCTGTCATCTGCCTCTTTCAAGAACAGCCAAGCTCCATCCCCCCTCACTCTTCTCTTCTGCAGACTAAATAACCCCAGTTCCCTCAGCCTCTCCTCATAAGTCATGTGTCCCACCCCCTGATCATTGTAATGTCAGTGCCAAGGAGTTCCACAAGCCGGATATGGATTATGTAAACAAATTTCTTTTCTCAGTGTTATATGTTCAGTTTTTCAATGTAATTGAATAATCCCTTGTTCACGTGTTGTGAGACAGAGTAAATATAAATGTCTGATCTTTATCTTTTTGTTATCAATAAATTCGTAGGGTTCAGCATTAGAAGGCACCATTAGATCATCCTGTCTGACCTCCTGTATAACACAGGCCATGAAATTTTACCCAGTTACTCCTGTATTGAGCTCAATAACTTGTGTCTGACTAAGCCCTGGTCCACACTAGGATTTTACATTGAGAGTCATAGAGCCCCAGGGTGAGAAGGGACCGCAAGGGACATCTTGTCTAACTCCCTGCCATGATGCAGGATTTGTTGCATCAAAACCATCCCAGACAGACGACTATCCAGCTTACTTTGGAAAACCTCCTTCTTCCTGGATTTCATCTAAATCTGCTGTGCTGTAGTTTAAGCCCATTGAATCCTGTCCCACCTGCTGTGGTGAGACAGAACAACTTTTCTCCATCTTTTTTATGGCAGCCTTTCCAGTATCTGAAGACCATTTTCATGTCCCCGCTCAATCTCCTTCAGCCTTTGCTCGTATGACTTGCATTCCATCCCTTTGAACATCTTTGTCTCTCGCCTTTGGATCCTTTCCAATTTCTCTGGATCCTTCCTATACATTGGTGACCGAAACTGGACACAATACTCCAGCTGAAGCTTAATGAGTAGAGGAAGTCTGTTTTTGAAGTGTTTTTATTGAAGAATTGCCACTTTTAAGTCTGTTACTGAGTGTCCAGAGGGATTGAAGTGTTCTCCTACTGGTTTTTGAATGTTATGATTCCTGATTTCAGATTTGTGTCCGTTTATTCTTTTGCGTAGAGACTGTCCGGTTTGGCCAATGTACATGGCAGAGGGGCATTGCTGGCACATGATGGCATGTATCACATTGGTAGATGTGCAGGTGAACGAGCCCCTGATGGTGTGGCTGATGTGATTAGGTCCTGTGATGATGCCACTTGAATAGATATGTGGACAGAGTTGGCAACGGGCTTTGTTGCAAGGGTAGGTACCTGGGTTAGTGTTTTTGTTGTGTGGTGTGAGGTTCATAGAATCATAGAATCATAGAATCTCAAGATTGGAAGGGACCTCAGGAGGTCATCTAGTCCAACCCCCTGCTCAAAGCAGGACTAACCCCAACTAGATCATCCCAGCCAGGGATTTGTCAAGACTGACCTTAAAAACCTCTAAGGATGGAGATTCCACCACCTCCCTAGGTAACCCATTCCAGTGCTTCACCACCCTACTAGTGAAAAAGTTTTTCCTAATATCCAACCTAAACCTCCCCCTCTGCAACTTGAGACCATTACTCCTTGTTCTGTCATCTTCTACCACTGAGAACTGGTGAGCAACTGGTTGCTGGTGAGTATTTGCTTTAGGTTGGGGGGCTGTCTGTAAGTGAGGACTGGCCTTGTCAGCTGTTTGTAATGGGCCATCCTGATTAACAGTACAAACGTTTTTTTTCTCCTGCTGATAATAGCTCACCTTAATTAATTAGTCTCTTAGAGTTGGAACGGCAACCCCCATTTTTTCATGGTCTCTGTATATATATATCTATCTTCCTACTGTATGTTCCACTCTATGCATCTGATGAAGTGGGTTCTAGCCCACGAAAGCTAATGCCCAAATAAATTTGTTAGTCTCTAAGGTGCCACAAAAACTCCTCGTTCTTTTTGCGGATACAGACTAACACGGCTACCACTCTGAAACCTGAGATCTGTCAGTTAGCTAGTTTTTAATCCACTTTACATGTGCTCTATTAATATTGTTGACTGTTCAGTTTTTATCTGAATGTTTTCCTCTACTAAATGAAATGTCTCAGAGAAACTGAAGTTTATTGCGTTTACGCAGTTCCCTTGATCAACCAAACGTGTATTCTCATTAAAGAATGAAATCAGTTTTATTTGACAAGACCTGTTTTCAATAAACCATGTTGTTTACTGGCATTAATTATATTCCTAGACATTTTTTTAACTAATCCCTTACCAGCTTTTCCTTTGTTTCCTAACCTCGTGAAATCTTTTTTTTTAATTTCCCTTTATTTTTTTAATACTTTTGATTTACCAGAGAACTGTACTGTATTGACACCCCTTTTTCTTTTGGCTCTTCTGCTGCCTGATTGCGTTCTTCTACTTCAGAATGAGATGTGTGGTGGATCGGTTAGTTTGTAACTCTGGTGTTTGTAACTCTGCGGTTCTACTGTAGATGCTGTTTAACATTCTCCTTGGCAGCTAATGGACTGGGGACTATTTCATCACCTCTTGTGATATGAGTACCTCATACTGCTTCTTTCCAAATGCAGAACAAAACTATTTCTTCAACACAGCTACATTTTCTGCAACATTAAAAAGTTTCCTTTCTCCCTCTAGGAACTGGCCTAAACGTTTTCTAGGATTACTTTTGTTCTTAATATACTTACTAACCTCCTTTTTGTTATCCGTAGCCCCTCCAAGCATCGAGTTTTCCCTGATGTCTTCAACGTCCCTTATCAATTTTCATAACTTTGAATTTGTATTGCTTGACATCCATTTTCCCTTTTTTTATATATTGCTTTTTCCCACATAATTCCTGCCTTCACTTTGCCATTGAACTGGATTTTTAGCTAAAGTTCTCCACTTCCTTGACTGTGGAATTGTAACTTTTTAGCTACCCAATACACTCGTCTTAAAGAACTCCCAAGTTTCATTCCCATTTTTCTGTCTAATATTTTCCTCCCAATCAGTTTTCTTGATAATTTTCTTCAGTTTTGGGGAATTAGCCCTTTTGAAGCACAACGTATCTGTAATACTGGTTGGGAACGGTTTTCTGTTTGTCAAATTGAATGTAATCAGTTCTATTCTTTATATTCCTCTCCTCTATCATCTGCCCTCTTCTTTGTCTCTTCGCTAAACTAAAGAGTCCCAGAATTTTCAGTCTGTCTGCATATGGGAGCCTCCCCCATTCTCAGAGCCTGTCTCAGAAATCCCCTGTATAATGCTGTATCCTTTTTAGAGACTGGGTGACCAAAACCGAGCACATCTCCAGAGCAGGTTATTCTACAGCCCATTTCTTAGGCATCCGAACATTGTCTTTGATTTGGCCACTACTGAAAATGAGAATGTGTTTTATTGACCTGCTTTCCATGATGCCCAGGTCTTTTTCCTGAGGTGTGTTCTGGTTGGTATGTTTCTCCCTGGCACATGTCATGGCAAAGGTTTGGGTTTTTTTACACTCTCAGATTTTGCGCAACTGGGTGAATGGGGAACTCCCTAGAGCATGGACTCCCTCGCCTGGGTTTCATTGCATTAGGGAACAATGATGGATAACCAGAATCCACACACGTGTTTCCTGCTGGTGCCTAGTAAGGTTTCACACACCACGACACGTAGAATTATTGACACATGGAGCACCATCAAGTATGGAAATTGCATTAGTAGGGCCACTTGTTCATAATTCATTTATCTGAATAATGAAAATGTCATTATTCAGTGTCTGAAGAGTGACCAATCTGCCTCACCCATGAGAACAGCCTCCAGTAGAGCATGTAGTGTCTCATATTAACATTGTCTCTCCATCCAGGCATTTGTACTGCAACCATCACCATAGACACTGGGCACATACAGGAAGTCAGGGGAATGTACGGTACATGCAGGAGACACCGTTCTGCCTCAGAGTTGGACACTTTCTCCCCTACTCCATGTCAGATTCCAACACAACCGACTTCACCAACCCCTCCACCTTCATCCTGCTGGGCATTCCTGGCCTGGAGGCGGCCCATGTCTGGATCTCCATCCCCTTCTGTGCCATGTATGCCATAGCCATCTTGGGGAACTTCATCATCCTGTTCACTGTGAAGACGGAGCCGAGCCTCCATGGGCCCATGTACTATTTCCTCTGCATGCTGGCCGGCAGTGACCTGGTCGGATCAACGTCCATTGTGCCCAAAATGCTGAGCATCTTCTGGTTCAATTCCAGGGAAATTGATTTCAGTGCCTGCCTCACCCAGATGTACTTCATTCACTGCTTCTTAGAGATGGAGTCTGGGATCCTCGTGGCCATGGCTTTTGATCGCTACGTGGCCATCTGCCATCCCCTGAGACATTCCACCATCCTGACAAACCCCGTGGTTGCCAAGATTGGCCTGGCCGTGGTGCTGCGTGGTGCCATGCTCGTACTACCCGTTCCCTTTCTGGTGAGGCAATGGCCGTATTGCAGAACCAACATCATTCCTGAGCCGTTTTGCTCGCACATCGCCGTGGTGAAGCTGGCCTGTGCCGACACCCGGGTCAGTAGTTACTACGGCCTCTTTATGCTTCTCTGTGTGATGGGTCTGGATGTGATTTGTATCGCCGTGTCCTATACGCTGATCCTCGGGGCCATCTTCAGCCTCCCTACAAAGGACGCCCGGCTCAAGACTTTTGGGACCTGCGGCTCCCACCTCTGTGCCATCTTAGGTTTTTACATCCCTGGTCTCTTCTCTTCCCTCATGTACCGGTTTGGCCACAATGTGGCCCTGCATTTCCATGTTCTCATTGCCAACATGTGCCTCTTGGTGCCCCCTATGCTAAACCCCCTCATCTACGGTGTGAGGACCAAACATATCCGGGACAGGCTGCTCCAGCTCTTCACTCATAAAGGGACATAAAGTTTTCTCCTCGTGCTCTGGCTCTCAGACCGAGCTCTGTGCAGAGCTGGATGGTGATGTGGTGCTGGGCCCCCTTCCCTGAATCACTGACTGGCCAGCCAAAGAGACATTAGACTCCCCCCCTGACCTGACTGGGCTGTGTTAATGTGAGAAAAGGGGGAATCAGTCTGTATCCAACTCATTAACTCATCGGGTTGCCACCTTTCTAACTGCTGGTAACTGGACTCCGTGACTCCTCCCTCTCCCCCTTTGACGTTATTGACATAAGCTGTAACTGTATATATTTGCAGCAAATATTGTACAAAGGTTGTAGTGTGAGGTGTCTATGGGAAGATTATGGTTTGCTGGTTGTGAATATGCTATCTATATGTGTGTATCATTTTAGTAGCTGAGGATATGAATATTGGCTCTGTACTGTCTGTATTTCAAATTTATGCTATGCTTCTGGGTGAAACCCCAGACAAGTTGGTGTCAGCTCTGCCTAGCTTCTTCATGGCCCATTGCGGACCATCAGCTACACAACTGACCCACTGAGAGAAGGCAGACACGCCTTGTGACTCAGCAAGGTCTGCAGGGACCTGCCTATGACAGAACTCTAAGGTTTTTCTATGCCATGTGCTGGATAGCTTGTCCTTGGGACAAAGACCACATGGCAAGAGACTATAAAAGGCTGATGCCTCATCTCCATCTTGTCTTCAATCCTGTTTCTTACCTCTGGAGGGACTTTGCTACAAACGGAAGCCCTACACAAAGGACTGAATGACCCATCCCAGCTGGGGATGTTCCAGAGACTTGATTTGAACCTGCAGCTGATTCCATCCCTGAACCAAGAACTTTGCCATCACTGTGTGTAATTGATTCCTTTTAACCAGTTCTGGCTCTCATCTCTATCTTTTCCCTTTTATGAATAAACCTTTAGATTTTAGATTCTAAAGGATTGGCAACAGTGTGATTTGTGGGTAAGATCTGATTTGTATATTGACCTGGCTCTGGGGCTTGGTCCTTTGGGATTGGGAGAACCTTTTTTCTTTTACTGGGGCATTGGTTTTCATAACCATTCGTCCCCATAACGAGTGGCACTGGTGGTGAGACTGGGAAACTGGAGTGTCTAAGGGGATTGCTTGTGTGACTTGTGGTTAGCCAGTGGGGTAAAACCAAAGTCTCCTCTGTCTGGCTGATTTGTTTTCCCTTAGAGGTGGAAAAATCCCAGCCTTGGGCTGTAACTGCCCTGCTTGAAGCAATTTGTCCTGAATTGGCACTCTGAATTAGGTCGCGTCAGAACCAGCATTGTTACACCCCCTCATTCTCTTAAGGCCCCAACTTTTGCCCCACATGTTTCCCCTGGGCCCCTTCCCATGCCCCACCTAGTCCATTGAGACCCAGCCCCCTTCTCTACTTCTTCCACAATTGCCCTGCCCTTGTCCCTGGCTTCTCTACTCCCCTCCCCTCATCACTCGCTGGATCTTCTCCACCTCCATCTGTGCCACAGGTGGGCGCCCTCTGCTGTGGGGCTGCTTGGGAGCTGCTGAAGCCCGACAAGGGGCCTGCCTGTGGGTATCATGTGGCCCCAGGTGAGCAGGGGCAGGCGTGGGTTAATCGCCCAATGCCTCTGTCAGGGTTCTTTCCTCACTCTGAACTCTGGGCTACAGATGTGGGGACCCACATGAAAGATCCCCTGCACTTATTTCTGCCAGCTTAGGTTAAAAACTTCCCTAAGGTACAAATCCTTTGCTTGTCCTTGGACGGTATTGCTGCTACCACCAAGTGATTTAGACAAAGATTCAGGGAAAGGACCACTTGGAGTTCCTATTTCCCCAAAATATCCCCCAAGCCCCATCACCCCCTTTCCTGGGGAGGCTTGAGAATAATATCCTAACTAATTGGTACAGGTGAGCACAGACCAAATGCCTGGGTTTTTAGGGCACTGAAAATCAATCAGGTTCTTAAAAGAAGAAGTTTATATTTTAAAAAGTAAAAGAATCACCCCTGTAAACTCAGGATGGAAGGTGAAGTTACAGGGTAATATAAGATTTAAACACAGAAGACCCTCTTCCAGGCTTAGCTTCAAAGTTACAAAAACAGGAATAAAACCCCCTCTTAGCATAGGGAAAATTCACAAGCTAAAACAAAAGATAATCTAATGCCTTTCCTTGGTTTACTTACTATGTTTCTTACTATGCATGCATTCGATGAAGTGGGTATTCACCCACGAAAGCTTATGCTCCAATACGTCTGTTAGTCTATAAGGTGCCACAAGACTCTGTCGCTTCTACACATCCAGACTAACACGGCTACCCCTCTGATACTTACGATGTTTGTAATCCTAGATGCTTATTTCTGGGTAGGGGTTCAGGAGATAGATTTTTCTGCCTGGTCCCTCTCTGGCTCCGAGAGGACACACACACAAAGAGCACAAACAAAACTTCCCCCACCCAGATTAAAAGCATCTTCTTTCCTCTTTGGTCCTTCTGGTCAGGTGCCAATGAGGTTATTTGAGCTTCTTAGCCTCTTACAGGTAAATGATTCTATACCTCTGGCCAGGAGGGATTTTATATTACTTCATAAATAAAGGTTGTTACCCTTCCCTTTATAGTTATGACACCCTCCACCCTGCTCTACAGGAACCAGACATAGCCTTATCCACATCTTGGTCAGACTTTCTAGTTCAAAACCAGGCACCTGACAACCCTGCATGGTACCCAGACACAGAAGCCAAAAACCAGAGTGTCTGGATCAAACCTAGATGGGTGGAAACCCCATTAACTCACCCTTTGTTATAGAAACTGGCTGTATCCTCTGTGTATTTGGGCTTCTCTGTCCTCTTCTCTCACCCACCTTGTATGAAGGGACAGAAGGCAGAAACAGAGGCATCTGTCTGTGAATAGGTTGGTCATTAAAGACTGTTAGCCCAGCGAGAGCTCGCCCAGTAGAAGAAGGGAGTAACTGAATTCTAGATAAAAGCAGTTTTCTCCAGCTTCTCTGCAGAGGGATGGGCAAGGAATGAATGGAACCTCCCCCAGAAGAGGGATCAGAGAGAGGAGGGGTTGTTCCAGCCCTTCAAAAACACAGAGACTGGATGAGCCATAAGAAGCTGGGGCAGGAGAGAGGCACAAGGGCGGCAGAGGGGACTCTTGGGTTGCGGGTCTCTGGCTGCAGCAGAGACGGTTTCCAGCTGGAGGAGAAGCCAGGAGTTCCTGGAGGTGGCCCCTGGACACCCTGGAGGGCGCTGACCAATCCCAAAGATGCTCCAGGATGATGTGGACAAAGTAATGCACATTGGAGAACATCATCCCAACTATACAGATAAAATGATGGGGTCTAAATTGTGGCCTTAATTTCAGTTCATTATTCGTTTAGTTTGTGATGTTATGATTAATCAACATGTTATACTATATTTTCACTGTATGTTAATTAGGGTTAAATTGTGGAATTATAGACGTGTGAGACTGATCAGTATTTAGAGGAACCAAGTACTAGCCATGTGTAAGACACGCTGGAACGCAAGAAACTGTAG